>CM076571.1:367785315-367929730 GCA_034641835.2 Pinus albicaulis | reverse complement strand
GATATAGTTTGAAGTTTGCCGATTTGTTGACTTTTCCTTTCCATTTCTTCTCTCCACCTGTCTTCAGTCTCTTTTATCTTTGGCAAACTGCCAGGAACACAGTCTGAAATGAGATTAATTGAATATAAGCTGTCATTTATGAATTGCGTGAGATTATTCATTATATTTCCGGCCCTTGATATTGCTCTATCAGATTTCATTAATTGATGTTCCCATTCTGTAAACAAGATTTCTTTGTGTTTTTCCTCTATCCTAGGAAGATTTGCTTCTTTTCCCTTTTCTGTATCCTGCCAGTTGAGAAACTCATAAATCTTTTCATCGGCATCATCTATTTCTTGTCTAAGAGTTATGATAGTTTGGATCAAAGATGAAGTAATCTCACAAAAAGGTTCTGCTTGTGACAGTTTTGAGCAAAATTCAATTAACTGCTGAGTCAATAATTTATTAGCCTCAAGGGCTTCCGATTTGAATTCATATAACTTTGGATAATCTTTAAACTTATCCAAAGTTGCTTGAAATTCCTTTTCTTGAATCATTTTTGCCTTTTCCTCATTTTGTAACAAACTCTGTAACTTAGAAATTTCTTCATTTAGCTGCTTTTGTTTGCCTAAAAGCTTTTCATCAACCTTCTTCTTTTCTTCAGCAAGCTGTTTCTCCAATTCTTTAGACCTGAATGTCTGATCCTGTAGTTGTTGTTGCAATTGGCTGATCAGTTGCTGATTCTCCTTAGCTTTTTCTTCCAGTGAAGCTATGTGAAGATCTTTCCGAGTTATTAGTTGAGAAACTTCTACAACTTTATCCACTGTTGCAGCACTATAAGCTCCTGTATACTGGGACAATTTCGTAAGGTCTTCAAATGGATTCATTTCATTGTTCTTATAAACAATATTCATAAACTCATCTGATGGAGTAGAAAATATACCCTTTTCTGTTTTTCTTTTCTTTCTTTGTCTTTTGACAACAGCCTTATGTTTAGGGCTGTAAAATACATCCAAAGGAGGGATCTCCTCACCTTTTATCAAATATATAAATGATAGAAAATTCTTCAAACGAATACCATATAACAGAGACAATTAACAATGAACAGATAAAAATACCTCATTCATATTGCAGACTGTCAAAAGAAGTATGATACTCTGATCTAGTAACTCCGATGTAAAATTAACTCCAAAGGCACAAAAATGCAACACTTCAAAGATAATTTGAGCACAAAAATCACCAGATGTGATATTTCATATAAATATAATAAGGAATGAAGTACAGAAATGTTAGCTCCAAATCCCAAAAATATTACAACTTCCGATCCTTCTCTAAATGCATGAGAGGGATTTAAATAATAAATTACATAACAAAATCCTAATACTACTGCTACAATCTATCAAATTAAAACTAAAATGCTATCTTGAATGAAACTGATTTATTGTTTTTCTCCCTCGCTTGATGAAGCCAAGTTGCAAATGTCCAACATATCTCGGAGTCTTGGTGGATGACTCATCTCAGAATGCAACTGTCCAGCATAGGTGGCATCAGAAAATTCTGGAATTAGACAATCGACAGCGTTTGATAGAAGTTTGATAGCTGTCTGTTGCTTGTTTGGCTTGATCAAATGAGTCCACATACTATCCCAGGATATCGTTTGAAGTTTGCCGATTTGTTGACTTTTCCTTTCCATTTCTTCTCTCCACCTGTCTTCAGTTTCTTTTATTTTTGGCAAATTGCCAGGAACACAGTCTGAAATGAGATTAATTGAGTATAAGCTGTCATTTATGAGTTGCGTGATATTATTCATCGTATTTCTGGCCCTGGATATTGCTCTCTCAGCTTTCATTAGTTGATGTTCCCATTCTGTAAACAAGATTTCTTTGTGTTTTTCCTCTATCCTAGGAAGATTTGCTTCTTTTCCTTTTTCTGTATCCTGCCAGTTGAGAAACTCGAAAATATTTTCATCGGCATCATCTATTTCTTGTCTAAGAGTTATGATATTTTGGATCAAAGATGAAGTAATATCACATAAAGGTTCTGCTTGTGACATCTTTGAGCAAAATTCAATTAACTGCTGAGTCAATAGTTTATTAGCCTCAAGGGCTTCTGATTTGAATTCATTTAACTTTGGGTAATCTTTAAACTTATCCAAAGTTGCTTGAAATTCCTTTTCTTTAATCATTTTTGCATTTTCCTCATTTTGTAATAGACTCTGTAACTTAGAAATTTCTTCATTTAGCTGCTTTTGTTTGCCTAAAAGTTTTTCATCAACCTTCTTCTTTTCTTCAGCAAGCTGTTTCTCCAATTATTTAGACCTGAATGTCTGATCCTGTAGTTGTTGTTGCAATTGGCTAATCAGTTGCTGATTCTCCTTAGCTTGTTCTTCCAGTGAAGCTATGTGAAGATCTTTCTGAGTTACCAGTTGAGAAACTTCTACAACTTTATCTACTGTTGCAGCACTATAAGCTCCTGTATACTGGGACAATTTCGTGAGGTCTTCAAATGGATTTATTTCATTGTTCTTATAAACAATATTCATAAACTCCTCTGATGGGGTAGAAAAAATGCCCTGTTCTGTCTTTCTTTTCTTTCTTTGTCTTTTGACAACAGCCTTATGTTTAGGGCTGTAAAATACATCCAAAGGAGGGATCTCCTCACCTTTTAATACAATATGCCCTGTAGGATGTTCAGGAATGATTTCAACATCCTGCTCTATTTGTTCTTTACCTTTATCCTGCAATCCAAGCCGTTGAGCAAACTGATCATATTGATTTAATAGCTGAGAAGAAATATCAAGATTAGTGGAAACCATAATCTCCTTAGTTATTTCTTTTCCTTTCTCTTTATCTATGCTCTGCTTAGTGCTTTTATCATCCGATCCATCCTTTTGATTATGCACATGATCATTGATATTTGTGCATTTGTCTGTCATTTGAGCAGTATTTCCCTTTGGGGCATCAGGTTTGTCAATAGTGACCACTTTTTGAGTATGTACAATCGGCTGGTTGACAGCCGATTGTGTAATGATTTTGCTGGTAGATGTTTCTACTAGCATTTGGCCGGATGTACCTTCTGTCTCTGATTTTTTGATTTGAGTTCTCAGCTGGTCTAGAGGTACTCTCAACAATCTCTGGCTTCTAAATAAGAGAAATTTATTTATTTCCTCCTGTTGAAATGTAGACTTGATCAAGTCAAAAATCTGAGGAAAATTATCTAATGAGATAAACAAATCATCGAACATATCTGGTTCATGCTCAAAACGAGCAATTGACACTGAAGCAGTGACATCAAATGCTATCTTTTTTGGATCATACTGTCTTCCAGGAATGGTTGCAAATTTACACCCTCTTATCTTGAAGACTTCCTTTTCTGCATGCTTGAAATCATTTAGAGTGAAATGACCACAATTGAGTGGGAATTGAGGCCACATTTTCTTCTTACTATTGTTCAAAGACCTGGATATACCTTCAATTGTCAATTGATAAGAAACTTCTTGAGCGAGAAGTTTGTCTGGGACAAAAAGCGGAAGAACATGCGGCTCCACTATACTACCAAAAACCCTGATGTATGTAAATTTTTCCTCCCCAAACCAATCTCCGATTGCAGACAGGTCGGCTTTAGCTTTATCAGAAATCCTAGGGGGAAAGCGATTAAAAATGGTTTGGAAAACGGGAATGAGGAAACCATGACAGATTCTATATACATTAGCTTGGAAATGAATCTTCCAAAGCAATTTATGATAAATATGGATTGGAAGGGGGTTATTGGGAGTCCATTTCCATCCAAATAAAGGAAATTCGGAATTGAAACAAATAGCATCAAGAATATAGGCACAAAAGAAAAAGGGGGTAAAATTTCCAGCATCTTTTTCTTGTCTGTACTCAAGGATCCTATTGGCCATTCTATCAGAAAGAATAACAGCCCAATCCATAATGTCGGAATTCACAGCTGCTAGGATTAATGGGACCATTTGTATAGAAAACCTAGCTGAATTATCATTGCCAAATAACCTACACATCATGGCAGCTGCATAGGAATATGGAGGCAGAAGAGAATCTACATAATACATACCGGATGCTTCATTTCGGTGCTTCTCTGGGTTTTTCCTCCAATTTCTGATAGGGTCGGATTGGACTTTGTTATCATCAGCAAATTCTTTGATAAATTCCTTGTTATACACCTTCTGTGGGTCTGGAAGGTGGTACATTGCTTTCAAGTCTTCTGTTTTAAACGAGCCGAAAGGCACTCCAGATGCTGAAACAAACATTCTATCTTGTATCTTTACACTGTCAATAACCCATCGAACTACATCATAGTAAGGCATGATGCTCGCTCTAGCTGCAATTCGATGTAGAAATGAATTTGCAAGTGTTCTTTCATTGATATCAGAGTCAGAATCCGAGCTATCCTCGTCTGGAACTGATGCCTTCTCCACTGTGACCTTGGGGTCTTCTTTTTCCAATAGGTTGTAGACTGTGTCCCATGTCATTTTCCCAAGACCTTGGCATGATGTATCTGTGACTAGCCTTGGCTTTATGGGCTTTTATTTTGAGACCGTAGGAGTTTCGGCAAGCTTCACTGGTAGAGCAGTTTTGTTTCTTCTTCCTCTCTTTGACATTTCTGCGTCTGCTACAGCTTCCCTTTGTCTGTGAATGAAAAACTTGTTGTTCTTTGGCTCTGCAAGACAATAAACTCTCAGTCGTGATCAACAAGCCACTCAAACGGAATGATTTATGAATTTATGGTTTTCATTCATTTGTTTCGTATATTGCGTAAATGCTCCTTTTGGGTCACACTTAAGTATTTAAAACCAAATCACAAACCATATTCATTTGATTCGTTATTGAATGCCTTCGTACCAATAAAGATTTGGCGCTTGTGATATATTAATATATTCAACAAAAATCTTCTTATGCAAAATAGATGAATCGCATCGGAAGTTTTCAAATGGCAAATGAGTATCACAATACGTTTATCCCGATTGATCGATTGCGATTGCAGATCTTTCCGATCTCTAATGGTGGGGTCTACCATATTTTTTAAACAAATGTTCGATTTTCTTTTAAAGGCGTTTTATTATCAAATGCACATCGGATCGGGAAATTTTGAATAAGCGTAAAGAGTTTCTTAAAGATTGTCCCGATTAATCGATTGCGATTGACCGCATCGCATCGGAAGTTATATTTAACTGTTTTTTAAACTCTTAGCGATTTAAAATTTTCCGATTGGACTAATCGCATCGGAAGATTTGAAATGGGCATATGAAATTTCTTTTGAGGGTTATCTCCGATTCTCCGATTGCGATTGAACTTTTAACTTTGATTTGTTTTTTATGATAAGGCCTTGTATATTAGATCGGACCATAAGTTTTTTGAATGTTGAATATGAAATTTTTCAAAACAATGAATTTTATTTCTAAGTGTTTTATTTCTAAAAAGAAAGGGACCCTATTTCTAAATTTTATTTATAAAATTTAGAAAAAGGGAGGGTTGTTGTATAGTACAACAATTGGCGATTCACTTGAAAGAACCAGTTATCTTTGAAAAATAGAATGAATACTATATCTTAAGTAAGTAAAGATTTTTAAAGGTAAATAAAAATTATCCTAGGATAATTAAAAATAAAATCTAACTTATGAAAAAGAATAAAAATTATTAACAATCTCTTTCTAGTTTCTTGAGAATAAAAACATTTTGAGTTGTCTTAAGCTTAGATTGGTATTAATAATGAAGTAAGTGGATTTCTTCAAGCTTGGTTTTGATAATATACTCTATTGTCATAGGCATTGCCTCTGCTACCCGCAAACGTTCATAGTCTCGACAGGGTTACCTTTTAACCATTAACTATTCATTGTCCCATTCAACTAAGATTATGACTTTTTAAAAGATAAATTCATAAGATATGTTATCTCATGTTTTTGTCTTTTTTTTTATTTTTTATTTATTTCTTTTTTAAGAGCCATTGTTCTGGTTTGGTAGCCAGTTGTTAACAATGCCATTCAATAGTTATAATTAAACTGAACAAGTTGGCTCGTGATGAGACCCCTTGTCTTATATTAATAAGCCATTACCCTGTTTTGATAGGCAGTATTGGTAATGTCAGTTTTATTATTTCTTATGAATATGGTAAGTCGGCTCATGATGAGACCTCTTATCTCTTAAAAATGTTTTCAATAATTTCTTAGAATTATATTCTAAAAAAAATCACAACCTAAATGAATGGGGTGAACTAGTCTTATCCTTAAGAATCAATGGATGACAATTTTCTGAGTTTTTTGAGTACCAAGACTTGAATAATCTTTACTTTTATAGATAACTTCTCTCTGCTTAATAAACTTTATAATGATTTACATTTTCCTCAAGTTTTTCCAAAAAGATTATGCAAATAATTGGTATAATCTTTCAAAGTTTAACACTTTATTTAAAACTATCAAAAGAATATAATCATTTCTCTAAAAATTCTTATTTACACTAAAATAAATATTTATAATATTTTTCTTAAGAATTTTTCTATCAAATAAACAGTCAATTAGAGACTTATTAACAACCTTTATTTATAAAAACAATAAAAGACTTTGCAAAAAGGAATATGTACAATCTAAGAAGGGGTTACCACCTTATGAGAAGAATTTCTTTAAGATAAGCCCATTTACAGGAAGAGATTCTCTCTTACCTGTTAGATCTTGGAGCATGAATGTATTTGAGCCTATCTTTTCAACGATCTGAAATGGTCCAAGCCACATCTTTTGAAATTTGGTATGTTTACCTTTTTCTTCATGTGCCTTATCCCATTTTAGAACAAGATCACCAATTGACAAAATTTTTGAGCCGGTAGAACTTGCATCAAAAGAAGATTTCACAAGTTGTTCATGTTTTTCATGAACAATTCTAGCTTTATCTCTCTCTTCTTCTAGTTTAAGGATTTGATCATACCTCAATTGAACGGATGAAGAAGGATTTTCTTCAATAAATTGTACCAGGGCTAATGATGGAAGAGTTAAATTTGATGGTATCACAGCTTCTTTTCCATAAACTAAATTAAAAGGTGAAGTTCCGATTGAAGTTTTCTCTGTAATACGATCAGCCCATAGTGCAAAGATTAAAGATTTATGCCAATTCTTTTGATTTTGATCGATAGTCCTTTTAATAATCTTGATGAGATTTTTATTAGTGGATTCAGCTAATCCATTACCTTGTGGGTAATAATTTGCTGAATATTTGAGTTTAAAACCTCTTTTAACTGCAAATTCAATTAAACTGTTTCCTGAGAAATAAGATGCACTATCAAAGACAAGAGCTTGAGGTACACCAAACCTGGTTATGATAAATTGATCTATGAAATCAATAATTGCATCAGAATTGGCTACCTTCAAAGGGATTGCCTCTACCCATTTAGTAAAATAATCGGTTGCAGTAAGAATGTACTTGTGCTGCTTGGAAGAATGAGGTACTATCTCACCAATAATGTCAAGTCCCCATTGTTCAAATGGTTGCTCAATATTTACTGGTTGCAAAGGAAAATCTGGTTTCCTTTGTCTTCCACTTGCAGTTTGGCAGATTCTGCACTTTCTTACATATTCATGTGTATCTTTAAAAAGGGTAGGCCAATAATAGCCAGCACGAATTATTTTGTGGGCTGTGGTATCACCTCCAAAATGACCTCCTGCTGGTCCATCATGCAACTCCTGCAAAACCTTTTCAGCCTCAATCTTTTCTAGACATCTCAACAAAATTGAATGATAATTTTTTCTAAATAACACATTATCAATGATCTCATATTTAACAGCTTTTAACCTTAAAGCACGTTTTTTCTTATAACTGAGATCAGAAGGAGCATACCCATTTTTTAAGTAATAGATGAGATCAGAATACTGAGACTCAGAATCCGTAACACTTATCTGATTTACTTGAATATCTTGATTTGAATAATCATTCTCTGGTATGTTATGAGCTCCTGCTAATAATCTGCAAAAACCTTGTCCTCTAACAATCTTAGCTGGTTTAATATCAACATCATATTCTTGTAGGGCTGTCACCCAGTTAGCTCGTTTTTCTCCTACTTCTCTCTGAATTAATAATTGCCTCACTGCAGAGAATGGGACAATTATTTTTGTATGAGTTTTTAAGAGAAAAGGTCTAAAATGCTTGATTGATTTGAACACAGCAAAGGCTTGTTTTTCAACATCGGAATAATTCAGTTCAGCTCCTTGCAGATTTGAACTAAAGAATGAAATTGGTGCTTCAATTTTCTGATCATTAAGTTGTGTTAAAACAGCTGCATAAGATGTCTCTGTGGCTAAAGTATACAAAATAAAATCTTTAGAAAAATTCGGAGTACTTAGTGCTGGTGCATTAATGATTGCCTGTTTGATTAACTCAAAGGCTTCTTTTTCTTTATGCCCCCATTTGAATATTGAATTCTTCTTGATCATATTTTGCATAGGTAAAACAATTAAAGAAAAATCAGGAATGAATCTTTTTACAAAATTGATCTGTCCAAGAAATGATTGCATGGATTTTTTATTATGAGGTAAAGAAATATCAGAGATTTCTTTAACTCTGTCTGGATCAATGTATATACCATCTTTTGATACAACAAATCCTAAAAGTTTTCCTTCATCCAAAGCAAAGAAAGATTTTTTCGGATTTAATGAAATACCAAACCTTCTACATCTTTCAAATATTTGTTTTAGATCATGTAGATGTTTGGTTCTGTTTTTTGAGAATACTGTTATATCATCGAGATAAACAACAACTGATTTATTGATCAGACCTTTAAATGCTATGTCCATGGCTCTTTGGAAAGTTGCTCCTGCATTTATTAATCCAAAAGGCATTTTTTGATAAGCATAAGTCCCCCATTTCGTTCTGAAAGTTGTTTTCAATCTGTCATCTGGATGAACCAAGACTTGATTATAGCCTGAAAATCCATCAAGAAAGGACATAATTTCAGAACCAACTACTTTTTGAAGTATCTGCTCCATGGTTGGCAATGGGAAATTGTCTTTCAAACATGCCTTGTTTAAATTTCTGAAATCAATACAGATTCTTATATCACCATTTTTCTTCCTTACAGGTACCATATTGGAAACCCAATTGGAATGCCTGACAGGAAAAATAATTTTGGCTTTCAAAAGTTTATTAAGTTCTGATTTGATTTGATCTTCAAGATTTGGATGAACTTTCCTTAGCTTCTGTTGAACAGGTTTTATATCGGGAAGCATTGGAATTGTGTGCTGAATAACTGAAGTATCATATGTTTTTAAATCATCATAATTCCAAGCGAAAACATTTTTGTATTTGTTCAATAGTTTAATGAAGGCATCCCTTTCCTATGATGTTAAATTAAGTCCTAAATTAACATTTTGAGGTTTTGAATCAGAACCAAGATTCACTAATTCAAATTTCAAAGTAGAACTTTGAAGCTTGGTATTAGTGACTTTCTTGAATCTGTCTTTAATATCATACAAGTCCTCCAATCTAACAACAGATTTCGGAATGGGATTTTCATTACTTTTTGAAGAAATTTGTAAATCATGTTCTTCTTCATCAATAATTTGATCATCATATGATTTCTCAGAAGTCATGAAGTTCAAGATATCTTGATCATGGTAAAAAACTCTCCAATTTGTAACATTGTCTGGGACAGATGGTCTAAAAAGTAATTCTATTGAAAATCTATCTGGGCTAAAATCTTCAGAAGGTATGAGTCTGGAAGCAACATTGGCTAGCAAGTCCGCTGCTGAATTTTGAGACCTAGGGATGGAAGAAATATTGAATGCAGAAAAGTGTGTGGTGAGTTCTTGAACCAGCGATTGATAATGTTTGAGGTGATTTGAAAGACAGTGAATTGTATTTCTCACTTGTTTGACAATAATTTCAGAATCGCCGAATACTTTCAAATATTGCACTTTAAGGCCAATTGCTTTATACAAACCTTGGACTAAAGCTTCATACTCAGCTGTATTGTTTGTGCATTCAAATTCTAACCTACAGGACAGCATTGTCTTTTCACCTTGCGGGCTAACCAAGATACACCCTGCTCCTGAACCTTCGTTAGATTTAGAGCCATCAAAATATAAAGACCAAAATAAAGAAGTATTAACAAGATTATTTACAATTTCCCCAGTATCACTAAAACATCTTGACCTATCAGTTTGTGAATAGTTTTCAATCTGTGATGTTAAACTGTTTACTGAGAAAGGGGATGGTTGGGCAATGAGATTTCCAAAAAATGACTCTGATGAATAATTTCCCAAGATGTTGTTATTAAATGCAATTGGTTGATTTTCCTGTTCAAAATCTGTTACAGTATGGGTCATGTGTTTTTCTCGATTGATTTTTATTTGATTTGGCTTTCCTCCATAAGGTAACCACATGTGAGACCAATCGGTAGAAATATATCCGTGGAGCTTTTCAGACCAATCTCTACTTAAAATCAACCCATAAAATTCAGGTATATCAGCTATTAAGATATCAATTCGTTGAACTACCCGTGGATCAGCTGCTAACCTGATAGTTACAGAGTTAATCTCTCCTAAAACCTGGACCTTGCTTCTGTCTAACTGTACAATGTGTATGGAAGACTTTTGGGGTTCTATGTTCAGTTTAGAACAAACTGAAGCTGGCATTATATTGGATGATGCCCCTGAGTCAATCAAACAATTGTGTGGGTTTCTGTTGTAGATCTCAAAAGTCAAAAGGAAGGGTGGAGTGTGAGAATTTGATCTATCCCCAATCAGGACTGAATCATTAGCTTCTATCATACCAGAAGGTGGTTGACCAGAATCGTTTGCAGCTTTAGCACTGGGAAGAGGTGAACAGGGAACAACATTCAATTCTTTGAGAAGCAATTTCTGCTGATGTTTTAATTTGCTAAGTTCAAACATAGTAATGTTTGCCTTAGTTTTCTTCATATCATCAACAATATTGTAATCCATTGAATCGGACACTACTAATGTTTTGGATGTTGGAAGAGTATTTGAAGTTGAAGGTGGGTTTTGGGGAACTGCTGAGGGTGATTTCTTTGTAGGTACTTTTTCTTTTGTTGTAGCAGCACCTGCACTCCGTTTCTTTGAAGTTGTCTGAACAGGTTCGGACGTACCTTTACTCCTAGTAGAGACAGGTAAAGCTTCTTCATCATTATCTGTATCGGAGTTGGGCAGTATGAAATCCCACATGCCATGACATTCAACAATTTCCTCTTCATTATCAATTGATGAGATTGTTTCCTCTTCTTCCTCTTCTTGATCTGATTCTGCATAAGATACGATATTTGGTGGTTTTGATTCGGTTTTCTTATAATTCTTAAAGGGCCTCTTGGTTGAAGTTTCAGCTACTTGTTTCTTAATTTCAATCATTTCATTTGACATAGTCTTGAGAACCTTTTGGAGGCCTTCCATATCATATGGATCTTTTGAGATTTTCTTCTTTGAGTCTTCTCTGAATGAAACTTTTTTGGTTTTTCTTTCCTCAAGAGCTGCTTTCTTTTCTAGAGCATTAATACGTTTTTCCACAGCAAGTGCTTCTTTCATGTTTTCAGCAAGTGTTGGTTTTGCGTCCCTGTCTACAAAAATAGCTATATTGGCAGGTAGGGCAGTAATATACCACTCACTTCTGATTTGTTCACTTGGTTTGGAAGTCGTTGGGATTTTATTCAAAAGTTTATTGAAACGAGCATTAAATTCTTTAATGGGTTCCCTATGCTCTATTCTAAGATTGGAGAGATCATTTATTAGTGTAGCTAAAGATCTATCGTCTCCATACTTAGTGAGAAACTGTTCTTGGCAAATGTCCCAACTGGTAATAGAATCAGAAGGCAGGGAAAAATACCAGGATCCTGCTGATCCTTGCAATGTATAAGGAAAAAGCCTAACAACGACATCTTGCTCAGTTACTCCCTTCAAATTAACCGCTAACATGAAGTTATTGATATGTTCCTCAGCTTGGGTTCCATTTTCTGGATTAAACTTGGGTAGCCATTTTTCAGGAGCATCTGGTAATGCATGTAATGGTGCGGGCATGTTGACTGCACCAGGTCTGGTCCATGGATCTGCCATTGTAATACCAGTGGTGGATGATACTGTTGTTGAGATTCCAGATGTCTGGGAAGGAATTGATATTGAGGAGTGAATAGTTTGAGATGTTGAAGTTCTCAATTCCTGATTAACAACGATATGTAATGAGGGAGTGGATGGTTGACTTCGCACTGGGGAAGATGAGATGGAAGATGTGGATGAAAGTGCTTCACTGTCAGAATCTTCAGTATTTTTCTTTGCCTTTTTCCTTTTAGGTAAAGGAAATTCAGGAGGTTCAATACCGAGCTTTTCACTCTGAAGTCTAGTAAGAGGGTGAGGTAGATTGAATTGCGAAGTCTCACTGCTTTGAGATAGCTCAGATTTCTGTGGTGAAATCGAGAAGCTCTGAAGTTTCTGGATGAGAGACTGAACTTCAGGAGATTCAAGACATAATTGTTCTGAAGTGTGGTGATTTTGAGCAGTGATAGTGGATACCTCTTCTTCTTGCTTGGATGCTGAGGAATCAGCAGGCAATTTGGAAGTACGAGGTGATGCGGAGGGAGAATTACTCTTAGAATGGTTTGTAGATTTGGGTTTGCTTGCCATTCACAGTAGGATGCCCTCCTTCTAGCGCCAAAAATGTTGAAGCCTAGAAAATCTCTGCTTCAAACATTGGGGGAAAACCACCCGGTCGGGACCTTAAGACAGCTCCTTTTCCGTTTGGGATGGTGGCTCCGACTGGATTTAAAGGACCAGCTTCCTTATAACTAAGTGGATTGAATTGAATGGGTGAAAATGGGACTAAATTGACAGAATAATAAAACTATCTAATCTAAACTAAATGCTGATAAAGAAATTCTAATTTTAACCCGGGTAATAATATGTGAATACAACTTAGGATTGTTTCAATTTAATAATAACCATGAAAATGTATTATTAACTAAATTGAAATGTGCAGAAACGAATAAAGATAACTCTGTTTAATAAATTAAACAGAGTTATATTAGCATATTGCATTCATCATCATATACCATTCATATATGTCTATAAATGATAATATTCCAATTATACTCAGAAATGATAATATAAAGAGGAAATATTATGAAAATCAAATATATAAATGATAGCAAATTCTTCAAATGAATACCATATAACAGAGACAATTAACAATGAACGGATAAAAATACCTCATTCATATTGCAGACTGTCAAACGAAGTATGATACTCTGATCTAGTAACTCCGATGTAAAATTAACTCCAAAGGCACAAAATTGCAACACTTCAAAGATAATTTGAGCACAAAAATCACCAGATGTGATCTTTCATAGAAATATAATAAGGAATGAAGTACAAAAATGTTAGCTCCAAATCCTCAAAAATATTACAACTTCCGATCCCTCTCTAAATGCATGAGAAGGATTTAAATAATAAATTACATAACAAAAATCCTAATACTACTGCTACAATCTATCAAATTTAAAACTGAAATGCTATTTTGAATAAAACTGATTCATTGTTTTTCTTCTTCGCTTGATGAAGCCAAGTTGCAAATGTTCAACATATCTCGGAGTCTTGGTGGATGACTCATCTCAGTATGCAACTGTCCAGCATAGGTGGCATCAGAAAATTCTTGAATTAGACAATCGACAGCGTTTGATAGAAGTTTGATAGCTGTCTGTTGATTGTTTGGCTTGATCACATGAGTCCACATACTATCCCAGGATATAGTTTGAAGTTTGCCGATTTGTTGACTTTTCCTTTCCATTTCTTCTCTCCACCTGTCTTCAGTTTCTTTTATATTTGGAAAACTGCCAGGAACACAGTCTGAAATGAGATTAATTGAATATAAGCTGTCATTTATGAATTGCGTGAGATTATTCATTATATTTCTGGCCCTTGATATTGCTCTATCATATTTCATTAATTGATGTTCCCATTCTGTAAACAAGATTTCTTTGTGTTTTTCCTCTATCCTAGGAAGATTTGCTTCTTTTCCCTTTTCTGTATCCTGCCAGTTGAGAAACTCAGAAATAGTTTCATCGGCATCATCTATTTCTTGTCTAAGAGTTATGATAGTTTGGATCAAAGATGAAGTAATCTCACAAAAAGGTTCTGCTTGTGACAGTTTTGAGCAAAATTCAATTAACTGCTGAGTCAATAATTTATTAGCCTCAAGGGCTTCCGATTTGAATTCATTTAACTTTGGATAACCTTTAAACTTATCCAAAGTTGCTTGAAATTCCTTTTCTTGAATCATTCTTGCCTTTTCCTCATTTTGTAACAGACTCTGTAACTTAGAAATTTCTTCATTTAGTTGCTTTTGTTTGCCTAAAAGCTTTTCATCAACCTTCTTCTTTTCTTCAGCAAGCTGTTTCTCCAATTCTTTAGACCTGAATGTCTGATCCTGTAGTTGTTGTTTCAATTGGCTAATCAGTTGCTGATTCTCCTTAGCTTGTTCTTCCAGTGAAGCTATGTGAAGATCTTTCTGAGTTATTAGTTGAGAAACTTCTACAACTTTATCCACTGTTGCAGCACTATAAGCTCCTGTATACTGGGACAATTTTGTAAGGTCTTCAAATGGATTCATTTCATTGTTCTTATAAACAATATTCATCAACTCCTCTGATGGAGTAGAAAATATACCCTGTTCTGTTTTTCTTTTCTTTCTTTGTCTTTTGACAACAGCCTTATGTTTAGGGCTGTAAAACACATCCAAAGGAGGGATTTCCTCACCTTTTAATACAATATGCCCTGTAGGATGTTCAGGAATGATTTCAACATCCTGCTCTATTTGTTCTGAACCTTTATCCTGCAATCCAAGCTGTTGAGCAAACTGATCATATTGATTTAATAGCTGAGAAGAAATATCAAGATTAGTGGAAACCGTAATCTCCTTCGTTATTTCTTTTTCTTTCTCTTTATCTATGCTCTGCTTGGTGCTTTTGTCATCTGATCCATCTTTTTGATTATGCACCTCATCATTGATATTTGTGCATTTGTCTATCATTTGAGCAGTATTCCCTTTTGGGGCATCAGGTTTGTCAATAGTGACCACTTTTTGAGAATGTACAATCGGCTGGTTGACAGCCGATTGTGTACTGATTTTGCTGGTAGATGTTTCTACTAGCATTTGGCCGGATGTACCTTCTGTCTCTGATTTTTGGATTTGAGTTCTCAGCTGGTCTAGAGGTACTCTCAACAATCTCTGGCTTCTAAATAATAGAAATTTATTTATTTCCTCCTGTTGAAATGTAGACTTGATCAAGTCAAAAATCTGAGGAAAATTATCTAATGAAATAAACAAATCATCGAACATATCTGGTTCATGCTCAAAACGAGCAATTGAAACTGAAGCAGTGACATCAAATGCTATCTTTTTTGGATCATATTGTCTTCCAGGAATGGTTGCAAATTTACAACCTCTTATCTTGGAGACTTCTTTTTCTGCATGCTTAAAATCATTTAGAGTGAACTGACCACAATTGAGTGGAAATTGAGGCCACATTCTCTTTTTACTGTTATTCAATGACCTAGATATTCCTTCAACGGTCAATTGATAGGAAACTTCTTGAGCAAGAAGTTTGTCTGGAACAATCAGTGGAAGAACATGCGGCTCCACTATACTACCAAAAACCCTGACGTATGTGAATTTTTCCTCCCCAAACCAATATCCGATTGCAGATAGGTCGGCCTTAGCTTTATCAGAAAATCTAGGAGGAAAGCGATTAAAAATGGTTTGGAAAACAGGGATGAGGAAACCATGACAGATTCTATATACATTAGCTTGGAAATGAGCCTTCCAAAGAAATTTATGATAAATATGAATTGGAACAGGGTCTTTGGGAGTCCATTTCCATCCAAATAAGGGAAATTCGGAATTGAAACAAATAGCATCAAGAATATAGGCACAAAAGAAAAAGGGAGTAGAATTTGCAGCAGTTTTTTCTTGTCTGTATTCAAGGATCCTATTGGCCATTCTATCAGAAAGAATAACAGCCCAATCCATAATGTCGGAATTCACAGCTGCTAGGATTAATGGGACCATTTGTATAGAAAACCTAGCTGAATTATCATTGCCAAATAACCTACACATCATGGCAACTGCATAGGAATATGGAGGCAGAAGAGAATCTATAGAATACATACCGGATGCTTCATTTCGGTGCTTCTCTGGGTTTTTCCTCCAATTTCTGATAGGGTCGGATTGGACTTTGTTATCATCAACAAATTCTTTGATAAATTCCTTGTTATACACCTTCTGTGGGTCTGGAAGGTGGTACATTGCTTTCAAGTCTTCTGCTTTAAACGAGCCGAAAGGCACTCCGGATGCTGAAATAAACATTCTATCTTTTCTCTTTACACTGTCAATAATCCATCGAACTGCATCATAGTAAGGCATGATGCTTGCTCTGGCTGCAATTCGATGCAGAAATGAATTTGCAAGTGTTCTTTCATTGATGTCAGAGTCGGAATCCGAGCTATCCTCGTCTGGAACTGATGCCTTCTCCACTGTGACCTTGGAGCCTTCTTTTTCCAATAGGTTGTAGACTGTGTCCCATGTCATTTTCCCAAGACCTTGGCATGATGTATCTGTGACTAGCCTTAGCTTTATGGGCTTTTCTTTTGAGACCGTAGGAGTCTCGGCAAACTTCACTGGTAGAGCAGTCTTGTTTCTTCTTCCTCTCTTTGACATTTCTGCGTCTGCTACCGCTTCCCTTTGTCTGTGAATGAAATAACTTGGTGTTCTTTGGCTCTGCAAGACAATAAACTCTCAGTCGTGATCAACAAGCCACTCAAACAGAATGATTTATGAATTTATGGTTTTCATTTATTTGTTTCGTATATTGCGTAAATGTTCCTTTTGGGTCACACTTAAGTATTTAAAACCAAATCATAAACCATATTCATTTGATTCGTTATTGAATGCCTTCGTACCAATAAAGATTTGGCGCTTGTGATATATTAATATATTCAACAAAAATCTTCGTATGCAAAATAGATGAATCGCATCGGAAGTTTTCGAATGACAAAATGAGTATCACAATACGTTTGTCCCAATTGATCGATTACGATTGCAGATCTTTCCGATCTCTAATGGTGGGGTCTACCATATTTTTTAAACAAATGTTCGATTTTCTTTTAAAGGCGTTTATTATCAAAATGCACATCGGATCGGGAAATTTCGAATAATAAAGAGTTTTTTTTTAAAGACGTCCCATTAATTCAATAAGGATGGACCTCCATCGCATCGGAAGTTATATTTAACTCGTTTTTTAAACTCTTAGTTACTAAAAATTCTCTGACAATTAATTGCATCGGAAGATTTGAAACAAGCACAGTGAAATTTCTTTTGAGGGTTATCTCCGATTCTCCGATCACACTGAACTTTGAATCTCACATTTGTTTCTTATGATAAGGCTTTGTATATTAGATCTACTCATAAGTTTTTTGAATGTTGAATATGAAATTTTTCAAAACAATGAATTTTATTTCTAAGTGTTTTATTTCTAAAAAGAAAGGGACCCTATTTCTAAATTTTATTTATAAAATTTAGAAAAAGGGGATTGTATATGAGGTTTTTTGATGTTGCTGTGGTGGGAATGAATAGCAGAAGGCGAAAAAGTTTTGGGAGGTTTGATGAAATATTGACATAAGGAAATCAGCTTAGAAAATCACCTGAAGATATAGTCATCACTAACATGTAAAAAAAATATCGATGGCTAACATGTCCTGCTAGGGCTCCAGGCCCCTATCAAGTTGGAAAAGGAGCTTCAACAAGGATAGTTGTAATGGTAAAGGGAGGAATTTTCTTTGCCTTAAAATTTTGGCATTTCACAGATGAAATTATCATTTTATGGACATCTTGAAAGAGGGTGGACCAAAGAATAGCCAAACGGCATGATTTTATTGGTCGTATTTTCTCTCAAAGAGATGACATCCACATTCTCCTTCATGGAATTCATGCTTGATCTTCTCTGCATCAACTTCAAGCAAACATTTAAGCAATAAACCATTAGTATTTTTCCAATATAAAAATTCATTTAAAATGCAATAGTTCCTAGCTTTCAAATTTAAAAACCTTGCCTTTGTTTTTGATAAATCAGGAGGAGCATTAAGATTTGTAAGTACATACAAGATGTCAGCATACCAAGGTGAGTTTTGGAACTTCTCCTCCATAGTGGGAGCAGGTAATTCTTCTTGTTCATCCAAGGCATCTACCATGTTAATGTCAAGGGCTTGTAGATTAGATTCAACCATAATTGAGCTAAGCCCTGACCTTTAATGAGTTTGGTGGGTTTGATTTCCAAATCATACTCTAGTATTACTACAATCCATTTGCCCCTCTTTCCATCTGGGTCTTGTGACAAGATGTCTTTTACCACTATGTTAGGGACATAAGAAATGCTGTGAGAATGTAGAATATACACCCTGAAGTCCTTTAAGGCCTTTACCAAAGCATAGGCCTGTTTTTCCATTATGTTATATTTCAAGGGTGAATCCCTTAAAGCCTTGCTGAAAAAAGCAATAGGTTGTTCCTGTCCCTCTAGGTTTTTCTGCAATAGGACAGCAGCTACAGTAAGCTTTGAGGCAAAGGAGAAAATAAGAAAATCCTTTGAAAAGTCAGGGCTTATCAGGACAGGTTCCCGGGTGAGTGCATGTTTTACTAATTCGAAGGATATTTTGGCTTCTACAGTCCATTTCACTCCTACTTCTTTCTTGAGCATATTAGTCATGTTTCTAAGGAGATCTGCTAAGTTGGGAATAAACCTCCTCAAGAAGTTAATTTTTCCAATAAAGGACTGTAATTCGTTTATGTTTCTCAGTTGGCTAATCTTTAGTATTCCCTCAACTCTCTTTGGATATATTTTAATCCCTTCTTCTGATATGATATGGCCAAGGAGTTTACCTTCTTGTAGGCCAAACACTATCTTTTTGGGATTTAAAGATAATCCAAACCTTCTGCACTTTTCAAGGACCTTTCTTAGATGTTTCAGGTGCTCTTCATCAGATTTGGAATAAACTGTTATGTCATCAAGGTAAATTACAATGAAGTTCCCTATCTCCTCTGAAAATGTCATGTCCATGGCCCTTTGGAAAGTGGCCCCAATGTTCATTAACCCAAAAGGAATTTTCACATACATGAAAGTGCCCCAAGGAGTGGTGAAAGCTGTTTTGAGTTGGTCTTCTGGGAGTACTAAAACTTGGTTATACCCTGAAAAACCATCTAACAAAGAAATCCTCTTTGAACCAACCGCCCTTTGTAGAATGTGTTCAATTTTTGGTAAAGGGTAATTGTCCTTTACAAGGATCTGTTAAGGTTTCTGAAATCAATGCACAATCTGATTTCTCCTGTCTTTTTCCTCACAGCTACAAGGTTGGAAACCCAATCTGAAAACCTCACAGGGACTATGATTCCTGCCTCATACATTTTCTTGATTTCCTTTTCTACCAGAGGCAGTTTTATTGGATTGATCCGACGCAGTTTTTTCCTAAAGGGTTTTTGGATCTCTTTCAATGGGATCTTGTGTTGGATGATTTGTGTATCATGGGCTTTTAAGTCTTCATAACTCCAGGAAAACATATCAAAAAATCTTTAAATAAGTCAATGTATTTCTTTTTCTTGTCAGTTGGCAAGGAGCCAGCTAATTTAATCATTTTAGGCTGATCTTTGGTGCCTATGTTGCATTCCTCAACATCAGACTCTGTGTATTATACAGTGGGTTTCTTTGCTGCATCATTAAAATCAAATAGGTCTTCTAAAGGTGCTAGCCCCCAAGGTATGTTCTTGTCCTTTGACGACAATACCTCAATGTCTTCATCTTCTATGTCCTTGTATTCTTCAGTGTGAGCTTCAAGTTTTTTAGTTAACATGTTGATTTTTACTGGACCAGATAGTTTATCTCCTTCAAGGGACTCTTTGTTGAGGCAATTTTCGTCAGATTTAGAATTTGAATCAAATAATTCAAAATCTTTCCTGCCAAGCAGGAAATCCTCTATCTGCTTGTCACCCTCAAAGACCCGCCAATATTTTTCATTATCTGGCACAGCTGGTCTAAACTTAATTTGAGTTGTACAGTCTTTGGTTTCAATTGGCGTTAATCATGTTATAGCTGCAAAGGCTAAATTTTGGGTGGAAATATTTCTTTTTCTTGGAACGAAAATCAATTTGGACTCCTTGAAAGTTTTCAAAAGGTCCATGACATCGTTTCGGTAAGCTTTAAGTCTGGGATGATTTGCGTTATATTCCCCATTGACTTGCTTAATGACTATTTCTGAATCTCCATACACATTAATTCTTGTGGCTCCTAACATTTTTAATAGATGTAAGCTTAAGAGAAGAGATTCATATTCTGCTATGTTATTGGAACACTGAAAGTTTAATTTGCAAGAAATGCTTTCTTTCTGGTTGTTTTCAGTGTTGGTAATCCAGACACCTACACCAGCATTGTTCTTAGTGCATGACCCATCAAAATACATACTCCATAGAGGAGTATTTTCGGTTTCATCTTGGTTATTGTCTCCTTCAACCAACGTGCTCAAGGGTTGTTGTGAAATCTTGGAACTTAGTTGTATTTTTTTTTATTCCTCAAGATTTTCGTGGATTTGAGCGTGAGGGGTAGTCTGTTGTTTACCATCTTGGATTTGTTCACTCTGGTCTGTTGTTTTAGCGCACTGTTCAATATTTTCTCTCTTGTTTTCTTCCATATCTAGAACTGCCATCATTTCTAGATTAGGGGCCTCTAACTGGTTATCTGAGTCACTGTGTTCTAGCTCTGACTGCTTTGTGGATTCATTATTGTAAAATATAAATGAATCTAGGTCAATATGGACAGAATAAATGGGAGAATTTTCAGGCTTTTCTAGGCTACTGACCATGAATTTCATGTGTGACTCTCTGTATAGTCTTCTAAGATGGCTAAAGACAGGAATAGTGGCATATGTTCCATCCATCTGTATGGTACCTTGCAGCTTGGCACCCCATGATCTTGACAGCAACATGGCATACTTAGGAGGCACATCAACCACCACAACATAAATCACCATGCACTTGGCTGGGATTTTTGCCAAACTCACACAAAGGTCTTTGATTAGACCCAGACACTTCACTCTGTTGGAATCAAAATAATATAAATCCTTGTAAGGTCTGGTTATTTCTAGTCCTAGCCTTTCCATTATCACCTTTGGCATAAGGTTGTGAGAGGCTCCAGAGTCATGCATAGCATTATGAAGGATCTTTTCATGAACATTTAAACTCACATAAAAGGGGGGAACAGGTCCCTCTTGATATATACCTTCAATCTTAGGACCAAAAATGAGCTCTGGTTGGTCATCATTAAGATTGAATGTATCATTATTGTCCTCAATGTTTAAAACCTTCAAAATTTGGGTCCTATATACACTCTGGGCAGCTAACTCAGTTAGGGGAACATAGATTCTAATCTTTGAAATTTCCTGCTAAAGGCTTAAAGGAATTTGGCTCTTGGAAGGACTTGTCTCAACCTTACTAGCTGCCAGTCTATCAGTAACATCAGTTTGTTGATTTGTTCTATTAGTATTTGACAAAATGGTCTTAACAAGAGTACGAACTGAAGTGGTAGTACTACTAATGTCTGCACTCTGTTTTTCATTGTTTTGAGTGCCCTTCTCTCTACTTTTATCAGAATTTACAGTCACTGTTTTATCCTTTTGTTTGACAATTTTAGGCTTGGTTGTAGTGCTATTTTGTGAAGATTTGTCAAAGGTTTTGGTGTTGAGAGTTTGTTGATTGGTTTTGCTTCTAAGGTCATATTCTTTTTGGGACTCTATGATGACATTTTCCACGTCTTGAAAATAACTTTCATCATCATCTTTGTTGTCATCATAAGGGGTATAAAGACCTTGTTTTCTATCATAATGAATCTCAAAGTCATCATTATCTACTCCTAGCATGTTGATATCATCTTCCTATATTATCTCATATGTTTCCTCAACCTCACTTATATAGTTTTGATGAAAAGGAGGAGTGATCAGTTGATCATCTTCCCTAGGTCTGTTTGGAGGTTGGTTCCTTCTAAAATTCTGATTTTGGTTCTAGTTTTTGTTTTGAGGAGTAGCTTGGTTTTGACTTGCTTGTGCTCTCTCAAGGATGCTCATTTTCTTCATCATCTCCTCCATCATTTTTTCCATCTTTGAGTTGGAAGTAGAAGGTGCATTTTCCTCTCTAAAGGACACTCTCTTTTCAATTTTCATTCTTGCTCTCTTCTCCATCAAGTTGACTTCCACAGAAACAGCACCCCTTTGCATATCTTCAAGAATTGCAAAATCTCTCTCTCTCAGCTGATAGGCCATCTCGGGGTCAAACCCTTCAGAAAAATTGTTTAAAGCTGAGCCCTATGGAGGTTTTAGTTCTGGGGAAAGTGCATTATACACACTATTGAATCTAGTGCAATAAGCTTGCACACTTTCCCCATCGTTTCTATGGAAGTTCTTGTAGTCAGAAAGGACTTGGAGAGGATTTTTCTTTACTTCCCATTTGTTTAAGAATGTTTGATGGAAGGACTAGAGATCATTAATACTATGGGGGGTTAAAACTTTAAACCATTTTCTTGCTTCTCCCCCTAAGCTCTGAGAAAATAATCTAAGCTTGACAGAATCATTATCAATTTCATTTCTGTCAAAGTAGTCATTCATCTTATCCACATGTTGTGATGCAGTTGCAGCATTGTTGGCATCATACAATGGAATTTTAGACTGATAGTACTGTGGAAGATTGACTAATGGTAGAAGAATAACTAAGGGAGCATACCATGCTGCCATGATATGTGGTGGGGGTGGATTCACAGGAAGGAAAGTGGGCTGAAGTGGGGTGGTTTGAACAATGGATGTAGGATGAATAGAAATGGATGGACCAGGAATATGTTGCTGAGCTAATCTTGGATGAGAGACACCTGAGTTGTGAAGAAAATGTGAATCAGGAGGTGTTGTTTCTCTGCTACCAGGATGTTCACTTGTTTCAGGAGATGAAAGTGAAGACTCAGAATTTGACTAACCTAAGTCACTAAGAGACCTAGTTCTAAATGGATTTACTAATTCAGCTTGTGATTGTGGTAGAGCTGAAAGATTTTCAGGGACTGAATTAGCTCTCAAGGGTGATCTGAAAATAGTTGAGATTTTAATCCTAGGAGACCTACTAAGGATACTTTATGGATTATCAATTATCTTAGGTGGACCAAGGTCAGGATAGGCTCTAGTGTGAATCTTTCTAGGAGCCAGTATGCTGTGTTTTTTAGACCCAAATTAAAACAAAAATAGTTTAACCAGATATGACAATCTTTAAAAGGTCAACTAATTTATTTATACAATATTTAATCCTACAATCCTCTAACTGAGTTTGAATGATATTACAATGATAGGGTTCTTCCTAGTGGAGTCTTAAGGTCTGTTAAGGATTGTGGAGTCGCCGAGTGGAAGTTTTTAGCTCTTTTGGAGGTAAAAGGTTTAATGGTCCACTACCATGTTTATTGAATACCAACCTAAAATGTTTTTAGGTTATTTTCTAAGTTTCTGTGGTTGTATGGAAAACTAAAGAGTTCATAAAAGCTGGCTAAACAACTATGAACTAAAAATGTCCCCAGTGGAGTCGCCATTATGTTAGGGCCTCTGTAATTAGCAAGGTTGGAAAAATTCCAACTGCAGGGGTAACATCAAACCGCTTTGGGATTCAAGGATCTAGCCCTCCTGAATACAGAGAGGGATATCTCTATAAATGAGTTTAAAGATGTGATCTTTAAAGCCTGAAATGTGATATTAGGCTATTTATTAAGAGCATGGGTTTTGTTTTGTTTTTTTTTGTTGGGCAAAGAAATGATGAAGGTGAAGGCAGTTCAAAATGAAGGGTGAAGATGTCTGCAAGTTAAGGAATGATTTGGTTGATAGAAAAAGGCAAAGATAGTTTTAACCCATTGGGCTATGGAGTCATAGGAGGATTTTAATTGGACAGCAAGGTTCAAGAAGGATCCATGGGGAAAGGATATCTTAAGGTGATTTATGGAGTGAAATAGATAGGAAGTGGAGAACAAAACAAAATGAAGAATAGTGCACAGTCTAAGATCAAGTAAGTGCTTTTAAACTATCTTGCTTTCAACATGTGCTTAGAGAGAAAAAACATAAAATAATTCTGTGATCAGGTAAGTACTTTTAAACTAGCCTGAATTGAAGTACTTTGAGTTTAGAGAAAAAAAATATAAAAGCATTATGATATCAGGTAAGTGCTTTTAAACTAGCCTGCTTTGAAGTACTTTCAGTCAAAAACATTCAAAAACAGTTAGAACAACTTAAGATCAGGTGAGTACTTTGAAACCAATATGATTTCAGCATATTCTAAAGGAAAAAAATGATGATCATCATAATGAGAAATCTAGATCATGCAAGTGCTTTGAAACTAACCTGCTTTAATATACTCAGTATTAACAAGAGAAAAACATAGAAAATAAAGCTTTCAATAAGAGTAGGGTACTACTGAGAGTAAGTCCTAGCTATATGTTTTCTGTTCCTTATCAGACAAAATGAACAGAGTGAAAACTTAAAGAAAATAAAATTTGACAGTGAGGAACACATCACCATTGACACAAATCAGGATCCCATAAATCAACAGCTTGCATTTGATCTTCAAACCAGTTACAATCAGCAAGCCTGGAGGGTCTCTACAACTTCAAACTTCTCATATCAGCTTATTTATCTTCAAATTTCATACAGTGCATCAGTAGCTTCAGAAAACCATTACATGCATTCATATCTCCAGAGACCAACATTTTCTTATGTTCTACAGAGGTATTTATAGAGAAATGAGGAAGTGGGAGGATTTCCCAAGGATCAAATATCATTAATTATGTAATCATTTCTAACTCTGCTCCATAACATCTGTTCCTACCTTTCGAGGCATAATGATCGAAAGATGTGCTTCTGAACTATTCTTAATCTTCTAAAATGGTTCTGCCGACAATTAGAGATAAGATTCTTTGATTTGTATTAATTGTTCAGTTGTCTTCAGGTAAACACCTATTGTTCTGGTAATGAATGAACCTTCATTGATTTATGTGAGGGTGTAGGTGTCTTTAGGAGCTAGAGAGGGTTCAATTGGCCTCTACTTATGGCGATGGAGGGTTTCTCAGCTCGACAGATGTCTTCGTCTTTCCCTAAAACACCTTTAATTTACTTGAGATCTCTGTTTTGGGTCTTCAAACTCCTGTTCTAGTTCATTCTGTCTTCGACACTAATATTATTTGATCGGTGCTCAATTAAATTTTTTTTCTAGTGTGCAGGGCTTTACACAGGTCGAATGGCATCAATGCCTCATGAATTCATTGATAAAATGCGAATTTAAAACCCTGCAAGTGATTCTGTGGTGAATCGTAGGCGGCAGGATCGTCACCCTCGACCTGTGAATTTTTCTTCATCATGGCGGAAAAAACCACTTAAACCCTGCAAAAATACGAAAAAATATTAAAAAATCCTGCATATATAGGTTGACTGCTTCAGAAGGCATGTGGAGGGAGCATAGCCATTGGATGGCATCATCCAATTGTCGAGATTGATCATGAGGAGTGAATGGCAGAAGAAAAGTTTAAATCAGAACCGTCGTTCACGCAGAGATCGACGGTGGGAAGCGGAGGTGAAAAATAACGTGGAGGAGTCGTTTTTTGGAGAAAACCAGTTAAAAAACCTTTGTTTCGTCGAAAAATAGTGTGTGGGGTTCGGGATGATCGTGGGTCGTCGGATGAGATCAGCCCGCATGATCAACGGTGGAGATCGGGCGCCAATAAACTTTAGAAAATACACCTGGACATCAAAAATCCAATTAAATCATGTTAAGTAAAGTTCCCAGGTTCCGAAATGCTGACTGGACGAGGGAAACACGAAGACCCTCCCAATAGAAATCTGTTGCATGGATGTTGATGTGGCACTGGGACCGGGCAACGGTGAGGCATGCAATCAAATCTAGACCGTCGATCTCAGGAGGATATCGACAGTTGAGGATGTGTCTGAGGGCGACAGACGGTGGGCCAGGGGCACTGTTTTCCTAGGTTAACTCCTACGCATCTTCGGGGAGCGACTACTGTGGGATGGCCCACCCCAGATCGGACGGTGCACAACAATATCACGCTAGATCTGTGGACAAATGTTAATGCACGATGGTGGGGGTGGTTTTCAAATAGTTCTGGTGCCACGCGTCAATCGTTGTATGGAATCGCTCCGAAATGAAAAATACCGCCAGCCCTCAGAAGGCAGTGCGATGGATACCACCGGTTTTTGCACAGTGTTTGGCGTGGCAGGGACCACCGACCACGATAGGTTCCGCACTGTAGATCAGCGGATCAGATCGACGGAGGAGATTAATTTGGAATTTTGCACCGGCGGAAAAGTTTTTTCATAGTAAATCCGACAAATTTAATATATAACCAAAGGTTTTAAACTTTGGGAAGAAATATTTATTCAAAATGGCTTGGCGCCCGATTGTGGGCCTGTGGGCGCATGGAGAAGCATATGACCAGGGGTTATAGAGTTAGGGACTTAGCCCAAGGGGGCTTAAACCCTTAATATGAAAATGTGATTTTTTTCATGGATCTTCAATGGTTTTCAAAGGGTTTTGGGGGTTTCGATAAGGCCAAAAAGGATCTTAAAACCTTATGAAAGGGATTTTTATGAAGGGGAGATGGAAAAATTATGAGAATGAGGGATCTTGATGGGGAAGAAGAGAGTAAAAATGAAGGTTATTTTGTGAGTGCAAGAAGGGGAAAAAAGGGGATTTGCAACAGTCTTTCTCATGGAATTCAGCAGAATTTTCTGAGCTTGAAATGGGAACAGCAGTGAAATTTTGGATAGAGGAGATGATGTCTTGAAGAGGCTTCAAGAGATAATATTTTTTCAATGAAACTATTCCTTGAAGGCTAAACAATGTTTTGGCCACCTTTTGATAGAACAAATTTTATAGGTGGCCAACATAGTCAAAACAATCTGAAACTAAAACTGGAAAGATCCTCATAGTATTGAGCTTATTTTAATACCTATCTATACTAATATAACTTGTATATGATATCTACATTAGGTGAACTCTCTTTTCCAATACAGCTGATCAAGTAAGTGACCACATGATTGATTTTCATTCCCCCTTTAGGTATGTCGAAAAAACAAAAAGGCCACTCCAATCTTACTTATTTTTTAACAGTAATGCTTAAAATTTCCTTTAAACCCTACATCAAACTTCTCCTAGCATATTTTACTCCATTTCAAATGACTCTAAGAAACCAGCAAAAGGATCTTTGAATAATACCTGGCTATGAGGATTTAAACCATGGGCTTCATCCAAGACCATTCCTTGCTCCAGCATGTTAAGCTTGGGATTCTTTTGAGAAAAAAACTCTTCCCCCCCCCTTCATGATCATATATCTTGGTAGCCTCATAATATATTGCAATGTTGTTCTCTAGCAAACCTTATATGCTCTGATTGAGTGGGTTGAGTTCTGTCTGAAAGCCATCATTTTGATGAGTAGGAGCATTCTCGAGAAATAGGTCTTTTTGAGAAGGTAGTACAACACTAGTATCAATATCTTTATTTGTTTCTTTCTGAGGCAAAGCTACAGTACACAAGTCAGAAATAGAAAAAATAGAAATAACTTCTTTATATAAAGGTTTAGAGGTTGGCTGCATGCTCAAAATATGATTTATTTCTTATTCAATTAAAGGAGGAGGCATTTTTCGCTTTCTTTGGACAAAAACCCAGTTTCCCTATTTCTCTTATGAAGGCTGGTCATATGGTTGAATGTCTTCTTGAGCCTCACACAAAATAATAGATGAATCATCCTTTGTATCTTTGGATGGATCTTGTGTATTTTCTTTTATTTCCTGATTGTCTTCCTTCTCAACCAATTTCTCTTAATTTTCAAGATATTCATCTTGAGCATGAGATTCATGAATTGCCTCTGATAGATCCTCTGGGTCCCAATTTATTTTTATAATATGAAATGAATCAAAGCATAAGGGTAGAGATTCTAAATGTGTTGACTCCTCCTCTATTTCAGATTCAGTGATTTCAAGATGACCTAGAGGGGGAACTTCTTGATCTGAAAAAGGGTTTGTATCATCCATCTCATCCCTAATTGATTCCCTAGAGCATTCCTCCTTGTTTCTATTTGCATCCTGATTGCAATTCTCTCTTAATATGGAAGCATAAGATGTAGGAAGGGAACTTAGTCTTTCTTGAAAACTTCCTGCATTTTTTTATTTGCAATCTTGCTCAACATGTACATTTTGATTGTTATCTTTGCATTGTAATGACTGAGCTTTTTCTTCCCAAGAAAATAGTACTGGTTGTTTTGAATAGTAAGCTCCAACCTCAACATTGTACTCTTCCTCTTTCCTCCTACTAATTGTATGCATTGCTTTGCTAACTTTGTTTGTCAACATCTATAGCTTTATCTCTAAAGATATCAGTTGCTCTTTATCTACTTTGTCCTTCACTTTTTCTCTTATCTTTGCCTCCCTGTTTAGCATGTTGGCTTCCACGTCAATTTCCATCCTTTTCATTTCCTCCATGGTTGAAGGGATCCTTTCTCTTATATGGAATGTCATCTCTAGGTCAAAGGCATCCAGGTAGTGCAAGAAAGCCCACCCTGGGGGTGGCTTTATCTTAGCAGGTATTGCATGGTATAATTTATTGAACCTAGCTGAAAAGTGTTGTATTGTCCCCCCTGCTTGTATTTTTAGATGGTTATACTCTTCTATGATGAAAAAAACATTTCCTAGAACCACCCACCTATCTAGGAAGACTTGACTGAATTGATAAAAATTGCTAATGCTTGAAGCTGGAAGATCTCTGAATCAACTTTTAAATTTTCCTTTCAATGATAGAGCAAACATTCTAATACACACCTCATCTTCTTCTACCTCAAAAATATCAAGGAGGTCCTCAATATTTTGAATGTTCTTTTCAACGGTGGCTTTTGAGTTTTCTCCATCAAATCTGGGTGGTTTGTTTATACAATTTGCAGGGAGGTCATTGAGGATAGCAGCAAAACCAAAGGCTTTTACATGTTCAGAATTTTTACAGGTATAGGCAATATAGAATGAGGCGTATAACCATTTTATATTTCAGCAAGAGTAGGTGAGATAGCATGAGGCTCATGTTTTCCTAGGTTCTTCACAAGTGCATCAGTAATGTGCATAGGGGTATAAGTATGTACAGGGTCTGCAATTTGGGGTTTAGCCATTTGAAGCTCATGAAATTCCCAATGATCAATGTAAACCTCAGTAGTATATTCTTGGTCAAGCTTAAATTAAGATAAAACATAGTTACAGATAAAAACAATGATCTCTTGGTTCGAATTTGGGCTTGCATACCCTCTCTTTCCAGGTTGACCAGTCATGTTTCAGGTTCTTCCTCTAGTGGAGTCTTTGTATATAACTGATCTGAATTTTGAGTCACGAGGTAGATGATTTCAACTTCCTTCAGGTTGTTTGTTGTCCACCATCAAAAATTGGATACCAATCTTGAGATATTTTT
Source organism: Pinus albicaulis (assembly GCA_034641835.2). NCBI lineage: Eukaryota > Viridiplantae > Streptophyta > Pinopsida > Pinales > Pinaceae > Pinus > Pinus albicaulis. The sequence goes on along the minus strand of CM076571.1, from coordinate 367,900,193 downwards.
GGGTTTTTTGAGTTCTTTATATAACACTAACATTTTCAATGACTGTCCCCAGCGGAGTCGCCATTATTTTAGGTCCCTGTTATTTGTCATATTGTTAAGACCAAATAAACAAGGGTAAAATCAAACCAACTTTGGAGTCCTAGGACCTAGCCTTCCTGGACACAGAGAAGGCTCTCTCTATAAAAGTGTTTGTGAATGATATGTCTTTATGCTTTTTTTTTATGATATTAGGCTAGTTATGAAGTTCTAAGGAAATTTTTTTTTTGATTGATTTGATTGATAGGTTGATATATTAGTGGTGTGATTAATTGAAGGATTGTTTCAAATGAATATATATACCATGAGAAAAATCAATCCATTGGGCTATGGAGTCATAAAAGGATTTAATAGTTCATCAACTCAGCAAGGGTTTTCATAGGGCAAGATAACTATATCAAATGGATTTCTTAGATTAGATGGAATATGAAATGAAAATAAGTTGGGAAAATATTAAAACTAAAGGGCAATTAAGAATCCTTTAACTCTACTTCAACAAGAAAATCCTTTCAGGTAACTATTTAAGAAAAACCAAAGGACATGGCATAACATAGACTTCTTTGGCCAAACTTTAATAAGAAAACCTTTAAGACAACAATCCAACATTCCTAAGATTACTTTCATAAAAGGAAAACATTTAAGATAACAATGAGTGTATCTAAAGAGTGAGCTAAACCTATCTTCTTTAACCTAACACTCTAGATACCTTCAAAGCAACATTTTAAGACATACCAGAGGACAGGGCATACCATAGACTTCCTTCGATGAACTCTACTAAGTATACTTCAAAGAATGGCCTTAAACATAATGTTTCAAGCTACACCAAAGGACAGGGCATACCATAGACTTCTTTTTCTTGACTCCATTAAATAATTTTCAATACAAAAAGCTAGGTGGAACCAGAGAGCAATGAAGAATTCTCCAATCATATCTTGTAGAGGAAAAAATTAAGTTAAAGAATGCAGACAGAAATAGGGTTCCAATACAGCATATCCTACTCTAAAATTTATGTTTTTTTATTAGAGAAATAATGTACATAATGGAAAACAGAAGGAAAAATTTGACAAAGAAGGAAAAATTCACCATTAACATAGCTCAAGAATCCTATGAACATGCTTGTATTACTAATGATCAAAATGTTACATTACTCCATGTATAAGAGATCTCTGCAACTCAGAGCTTTCTCAAATCCAGCCTAGAAATCCATCAACTAGCTCAGCAACTAATTAGTACAAAAACTAATCAACCAACCAACAAAAAACATGAAGCATTTATGCAGTATTTATCTGAAAAATGAGGAGGTGATCCTAAGCTATGGTTTCAAATGTTATTTATTACAAAGTTAATGCATTTTGACCTTTGAGACCATGCAAGGCCCAAGGAAAAATATATAAGACTCATTCATTGTAATAATAACTCCTAACATAAATTTTGAGCTAAGTTTGGAATATGTTTGACTTTAAGGCTTATAAATAAATTTTTCAATACCTCCTGATAAGGGCACAACTCCAAGGTACAGCGGCGCAACGCCAAGGCAGAAAAAATGGACTAGCTTGCAGCCAACCTTTGGAGGCCTTCCCGATGTCCAGATGAGCTCCATGATAGCTCATTGGAAAGCTCTCTGAGTCTATTCTCCAAATATGACTCTAGTTTCCAAAATGGTTCCCATGTGCCCTATCAAAAATACTGGTAAACGTGTAGTGCCAGTGCCAAAAAGAGGGTAGAAAGGTGAATTTTTGGTAGTTATTGGCCTTTTTGAGAGGCAAGTTTTGCTCCAAATATCCTGAAACGTTTTAAGGTTGATGTAATTGTCATTAGGAACATGAATATGTTGACAATTTTCCATTTAGATGGCCCAAAAAAGAGTGCAACTCCAGTGGCGTTGTGCATTTGGCACAATTTCTGCATGTAAAACTGTCAAAAACTCAAAATGTGCACAAGGTTGCCAAAATGTACCAAAATTGTGAATTTTCTTGCTAATTTAGAGGTTAGAGTCATGGTGAGATGCCTCAGTAAGAATATCTAACTTCCCCTTCTTCTTTCAATTGGCTAGGGTTTCCTTCAATTTGTTCTTCAACTACCTGATCTTGGCATCAGTCTCTTGGATTATCAGTCTTGAGTTTTCATGGTCATCTAGGTCATCCAAGTCCACCAAGTCAAACTCCCTCTCTTTCTCATGATGAATGTCTTCCTCCATGTCATTTTCCTGCAAGTAATCACTACTTTGGCACTCAAATGGACTATCAAGTTTATAACCTGTGTCATCTACAAGACCAAGTTTTTTTTTCCTTTCCCTTGTTGTAAAGTGTTTTCATCCAGGAGTAGACAGTCTACATCATCAGTACTTTCTGGTGATAAATCTTCCAACACCTCTATAGAAATGCTAAAATTTGTCCCATTTTTCTCACTTGCAGATTCTGAACTGAGAATAGAGTCCTCCTTTTTGATCATTTCTTCTTGGCCTTTGCACCTCAACACCACTATATAAACCTTCATAACATCTTTAAACTTTTTTTTGTGAAATCCCTAGGGTGCAAGTGAAATGAACGAGGGGAAGGTGATGAGATGACTAACTTGAAATATGAAGGGAATTAGTATGAGTGAAGGGAATGAATGAAAGGGAATGTGTGTAGGAACAAACTAGATGGATGATAACCCTAAATCAATGTAATTACCATTTCTGTGACTAATATTTCTTTTAGGAGGATGAAATAAGGGTAAAAAAGTGATCACAAGCTTTTAATTAGTGTTTTCTTTAGGGCTACACCTAAATTTATTTAATAATGAAAAAATAGCTTAAAAATAAGGTAAAAATGTGTAATTACTTCTTTGAGGGCTCTTTGAAAGTATTTGGAAAAAATTGGAGAATATTAGAACTTGTTTGGGTTCATAGTACACTCCACAGCCTTCTCTAGCTAGGCGCGCAACGCCACTGGTAAGCGCACAGCACTTCTGCAAGGGCGCAACACAAAGCTACAAGCGTGCAATGCCTCAAAAAGTCTCATTGAAAATTACTGTAAAGGGTGCAGTGTCGAATTCCAGGCGCGCAATGCTAATGCAAATGCGCAGCGCCGATGCAAATGCACAGCGCCAAGGAGGTAGCATATTCTAAACACACAATGCCATTCCTACACCTTTTTGTAGACAAATTTTGGAGGCCTTCATGGTGTCCAAATTGGGCGCAAGATAGCTCGTAGGAAATATTTTCCTATCTACTTTTCAAATATACTTTGGTTTTCTATTTGGATCTTATTTGCCTTGTCAAACGTTAATTTTCGCAAGACTGGTCAAAAAGTGTTGAATGAGGGTGCAGAAATGCAGAGTGTTGGTGCAGGCAACTTTTGGAGGCCTTCCTCAACTCCAAATTGAGATCATGATAGATAATTAGAAATATCACGCAGTGTTTTTATCATTTGACTCATCTGGTAAGTCATTTGGACACTCCATCTGTGAAAAAACTTGATTTTCCCAAGGTCACTCCAAAAGTGTAGCAAACCTCTTGTAGCACCTGTAAATTTAACATTTATCCCAAACCATGATACCTATGTAAATTATAAAGGAGGGTTTTCTTTCTTGGCCTATTTTTGACAAAATCCTCTCTAAAAGTTTTTAAATTCATCTTTTTTTGTTCATCAACACAATTTGAAGCGAAACTGGCATTGTGTGTGGCAAATGATTTGTCCCTTGGAATGACTTCTTGGAAAATGATAGAGGCATGATGTTTATGAGTTGGTATGGTTTCATACTTGCTGATATGACCTACTGTATGGATCCTATGCTCACATGCCTATTTTTCATAGCAAACCCTAGCTTAGTGGGAGAGGAAATTAGGGTTTAGTGCTTGTGAGCAATGATGACATCGGCACCCTTGGAACAAGACAACTCCCTTTGACATTTGATCAATTGCTAAAGTAAACACTTTTTTTATTTGAAATTTGATGTGTTGGCATGTGGAACTCTGAGTTGGTAGCCTTGGGAGACTGAGTACTTATTACATTTGAATTGACATAAAATTACATGAATAAATAAAAATTACATCTTGGAATGAAACTCACACTTGAAATCAAAATACAACTTTGGAAACCATTTTGGAGATCATATTTAAATGGTAAAGAGACATTATTGGGATCACTCTCATACTTTTCTGACCTTATGCAAATAAAATGGTTCATTTTTGGACCTTGAAAGACAAAACCCTAATGACCTCATGAGACTTTGAATAACTTGACTTCCATGAATGAGATTTTGAATTAAAAGACTTGGTGAAAAGAGAATTCCATAGGTGTTGTTATGCTCAAGGGGACATGGGAATGAGTTAGAAATATGAATTTTGGAGAGAGTGGAATGAAAATTGTTTTGATCCCCAGTGGAAGTATGCAAATACTAACACTAATAGAAGGGTGAAGATGAGGAAAATAAGCCCAAAATGAATTCTTTTAAGAGAATCAAGGCGACTTTAAGAAGACCAAATGAAGGATAGTGAAAGAGGTTTTATGAGGATACTGAAGGCAGTGAGATTTTTGAAACTCAAGATATTCAAGGAATATTTTTTTCAAAAGACTATAACCATTCTATAGTCATCCAAAGATAGTGAAAAATATTGATGACTAAGAGCATTTAAGCAAGCTTAAATAAAAATCTACTCTTATTGACAAGAATTCTATGTCTAAAGGAAAGGAAGAGGTAGCTTCCTCTTCAAATAATAAACGTGGAAGAAAAATTATTCTTTCAGAAGGATATTCAGTGGAAGTCACCCTTGAAACATTAACACCAATCCCTATTCTAGAGACTAGACAGGAGAATGAAGAAGAAAATGTCACTCCAACAATAGAGAAACCAACATTGGCACAAGTATTTTCCTCTCTCGAAACATCAGCTAAGGGGAAAATTAAAGTTTCAAAGACTAAAATAGAAGAACCAACTATAGCCCAACTTTATTCATCTCTCAGTTCATCAGCTAAAGGAAAGAAGAAAGCAATAATTCAGTGATACTCATCTTTTGGGGAAGAGAGCAGTGAAACAAAGTTTATTGAAACACAGTTTGAAGAGGGGCAGTTAAGCAGAGTTATCTATGGATGAAGGAAGCCTTAAATCATTCCTAATCCATATATTCAAAGACCTCATACCAGAAAAAATAATAAGTTAAGGCTTGCTGGCAAAATCATAGCCAATCCTGGTCTCAGAGATGAGATAATAAACATATATGAAAGCCCAGAAAATGATCCAGGGAAGAAGAAGGCTCGGAAGAAAAAGAAAGTACAAAAGAGAAAGCCAAATAATAGGGTCACTAAGGCCTATTCATATTTTGGCTTCTATACTATATTTTCAATGACTGAAGATCTAAAACAATGAAAATCTGAAGAATCATATCATTTTTGGCCTATATACAGAATTATCAGAAATAGCTACCTTTTCCAAAAAAAAGTAGCTATTATTTTCAAAAAATTTATAAGAAGATGAAATGGTAGCTTTTTGTTTTGGTTTCGAGGAATGACACTAAGTGGTGATAAAGTTTATGTAGCCTCATTGGTAATGGTTTTTTCCAAGTTTCATCCAGTGAAGCTATCTTCCAAGTGTCATTTTCAGTTCGTTACTCCTACACTTTTGGGTATAAAGGTCCAGGTGTCCTTTTCAGTCGGCAGTTGCACCTTTTGTGGACGATTTTTTTCCAAGAAATGAGGAGTAGTCAGCCACCTCAACTCAACCATTTATATCCCCATGATTATCATATTTTATCTTCATGCAAGTACAAGCCAAATTTTTTATTTCAGACTACTTTTCTATTATGTTTAAGATAATCTTTACTATATATAGAATATTGTAATAAAGTCCCTATAACATAATTACATTTTTTGTGGAAGATTTAACAAAACACCTTTTTGTATATATACTATGTAAAGCAATGAAGAAAGGGTTATGTGGTTGTTCATCTCATTGCATCATGTGTTGTATATTTTTGAGCTTATAATATCTAAATACATTCTTGAGGACTTATGAATGATTTGATGTGTGTATTGTCTATCTCCTTATGTGTTTCCATACGTTACAGTTTCATTCCATATTATGATCTACATATGTTGTTTCATGTTTTTGTTAGTCTTGTGGTATATATGTACATGATTATCTAATTTTGTAATTCTTGTTCTACAAGATTTCTGGGTAAGATATATATGGTGAGATTATTCACAAGATTTCCCTGTTACAGAAATATTTAAATGTATGATGATATTATTGTAAGTCTTGAAGAAGCCTTCTTTCATCAATACATTATAGGTCTGAAATCTTTTGTCTTCTTTTCTTCTTAATAGTGGACTTCTATTCTATAGACCCATTCTTCTTGCACATTCTCCTAACCATTAAAATACAAACTTATCCTTGCTACCACATCAAACAACGGTACCCTCATATGTGTGAGTGATTTAGCAGCTTGAAACCCTTTAATTTTCCAGTGTGTGTGAGAATCTAAACCACTTTCCAAATCATAATCCAAATATAAAAAAATCCCATGAACTTAATATGTGTCTGGTCAAGCGCTTATTGCAATCCAAGTGTTGATTCAGGAACTAACATACCGCATGTCCAACATATACATAGCACCATCTATACCTAGCACTACATAGACAACATGTAAAAAATTCCATTTGTACATAGCATTGCATAAACAACATGTACACAATGCCATATGTACATTTTATTGCATGTATGCAACACCATGTGTACATAGCACTGCATAAACAACATATAAATAGTATCATATATACACAAAAATGCATGTACACAACATCACAAGTACAACATGTATAACATGTACAACATATACACAACAGTAGTATTTCACATCCATAGACCACACACTGACTCTACCAAGAAACTTTTCTTCTAGGGTCCTTTCATTATTCATGCATGTTCCAACATGCCACCGACCACATTGCTTCCATTCTACTGATGTGTCCCTCAACATTACATGTCCATAAAATAAACATAGGCATAGTACAAATATATAATATTAATTTGTATCCACATGATTTGAACAAGTAGAGCTTGTCAGGGTTACTCTCCCCATGTGATTCCTCATAAACCAAGAACCTCTTCATACCATTAACCTGCATAATCAATCATTCCTCCATAAGAATTATCCCTACAAACTATGTCAAACAGTGAAATAGATACATACAAACATACATCTATATAATCATTAGCATAAAACCATTATGATATTGTTAGACAATGACATACATACACACATATATACATATGTAAAATATGATTAAACAATCATGATCCATGATGAACCGGTCAAACACGAGATACATACATACATACATGTATAAATATATGAATATCAACATAGTCATGAACACAACATAATTACAAAATAGCATAAGGTCAAGGTTAAGAGAACTCCCTTTATTCGTACATAACATGCACAACATCGAGAACAACATTTCCTATTGTAGACAATGAATCAAATTCCTCACATCCATTCACTTTACCTTTTCGGTTACCTTTCTCATGTCTCTACTACCACCATCCATTTACCACAATGGACCCAAGCAGTCCAACCAATTTTCATTTTCTTACCTTTTTTTTCCCTCATACATGCATTGGGATTGATCCGAGTCTTATATTAGCTATCAGGTTCCATTCATCCCTTCCTGATCTTTGTTAACTTCCTCTTTCCCAGCCGATTTTCAATACCCTCAAAACATAAAAGGAAAGTGCAAGAAAAAAAAGAATAAAACCATGAAAAAGAAATAACAAGACATCACAAACAAAGTGGTATGGCCATACACTACCCATAAACATAGCCAGAAATGAGGCACAACAAATCAAAAAATACCAAAATCACAAGACTGGAAACAAACACTATGACTCAATCCCCATGCTTCCCATTGCTTCTAAGGGAAAGCTCTATTAGTACCCTATAGTCTATAGTATCACAAGGTGACTGATTATACTTCTTAGACTTTTCATACTAAAAGTAATATTCCATGGCTATTATTTATTTTCAGAAAAAGAGGGGAAATCCTGACTGCTAAGGACTTCAAAACAATCAATCTACCCTTTCAGTTAAGTGGGAAGAGGAATTTGCTGCTGATAAGGTGTAATGGTGAGAAAAATTCATTTCTGCCCTCATTCATTTCATTCACCATCTTTTACCCTTCATTTTTCCATTTTCTAAAGTCCTATGCCTCATTTCATTCTAAACCCCCATACATAACCTTTCAGGACTTATTACTTTATAAACCCACTTTTATTAAAGTCCAAAATGTTAATGTATAGCTCTGCCCCACTTTAAGCCACTTGATAGGTGACACATATTAAAATTGAAACCATTATCTCATCGACCCTTTGCCTGCCGCCCATCACACATCGCAATCAGCAATTGTTATGTTTGCACGTTAAGACATTGCAAGTTAATTGGTCCAAGTTGTGACACGATAATTTATTCACTGAGGTTTTTGATAAGACTTAAATGTTGTGATGTGTGATAAACCTTAAATACTACGATTTGTGATATGGGTGGGACCCAATTGCACATCGCACTTCACAAAGTTTAGCCCTTAACTTCTGCTCCTTATAACATACCTTAAACTTTGTGATGTGCGGTATTAAATGGGCCCCATCTCCGTCCTTGCAACATCACCTCCACACCTCACATTGTGCACACCTTAACATTTACCTCCCCATTCTCATAACAGAAGGGTTGATTTGCGATGTGTGGGCGGCACTGATCTCCATCTTGCCACGTCACTCCTCTACACATCACACTTCGCACATCACAAATATTAAAGTTAAAATTACGCCACTCATAACGAAGAATTCTGATTTGTGATTGTGATGTGAGTTTTGGGCCCCACCTCCTTGCCATGTCACATCCACCTTTAAATGCCCTGCACCTTCCGCCATCTCCGCTCCTCATCTCAGCATTTGACAGTCAACACAGCTTTTAGGCCCCCCCTCGACTATCGAATGTTAACAAAGAGGAAGGGGGGGTCTTAAATAAAAGGTATTCATTACTGCCATCCCCTCCACGCATCACCTCCTGGTTACTTCACACCCCCTGCTCCAATAATGCCTACTGCTCCTCTACCCCCCCCCCCTCGAAATTCCCTCCGCTCCGATACCGCCTACCCGCACTCACCATCGTGACTCCACTACAGTCCATCTGTAATACTAAAGAGGTATGTATACATTGTTACCTTTGACAATGAGGCTTGAAGATTATTGCTAGTAGAAGACTAAAAGTAAGATAAAGTTTTACAGACTATAGATCAATAGGTGACAGGGTATATTCACGGTTGTTACAGGCGTATCTCTTCGCTGTCAAAATGCTTACTCAACCTCAAGATAACACGGAGAGAAACCCCTGAACGCACATCATTATTCTTATATGTTGTCAATCTCTCGAAGGGAAATAAATTTTTTGTTAATAATAGCATCCCAAGTAGCAGGAGGAATTTTTATGCATGTCACCCCTCTTGAAATCACTTCCTTAAAGACTGATAATTATTTTTACATGTGTCATTAACGTTATAACATTTTTTCTAAAGAATATGGGGGATTCGATCCAATTGAGCGTTTCAAAGGAATCAAAACAACGTCAGATGTTCATATGTCCTTTTAACCCTAACGATTTATTTTACACATATCGAATAATGTTATTCCTTCTTTGTTATGTAGTTAATAAGAAATTAACTGTTAGTTACTGCATCGATTGTAATCAGTCAGTAGGATTAGCATAAATACTTCACTGTTCAAAGTATTAAGGGGGGATCTGCAATGAGGAACAATCCCATTTTGTAATTTTGTTCACTAAATTTCAAGTGATTGTTTGAAGAGTAATACAAGACTAACTGTTCAGGATTCATGTGGTGTCTGCAACGGTGAAGTCTTCACCTGTTTTTGTGTGTTTTTCATTGTTTCTCTCTCTTTGTATTTCTAAAATATAATTGTAAAAAATAAAGTGTGAAGAATAGGTTTTGTTATCCATAGCACCCTATTATGGTTGTGTTTACAATAGTCTATGTCTTCTACTGATACCAAATCGAGGAATTTTTAATTTCTCCTCGGTTTCTGCTGAAATTTACATCTTATGACAGATTGGGGAATTCTTAATTGCTCCTTAGTCTCTACCTTGCACTACATTTCTTCTTTTCATAATCCATTCAAAGGTCGAAAAGATCCATGGTAGTGCACCTATCTTGCCCTGTTTCACTCATGCTTGATATTTCTGCATTTAATCACCCGAGTCTCTTTGACTCCATTTCCCAATGGATTTCCCTTGCTCCTCCCACCAAACCAATTCAAAATCCAAACTATGCATCTAATAGCTAGCCTAAAATGCCCAGTCTAACAAAGCTATAACTAACAGAGAGATCCCTCTATGGGTCTAGGATGGCTAGATCCTAGGCCCGAAGTGGTTTTTATGTTGCCTTCCAGATTTTGTCTTCAACCTCAGAATTATGGAGTGATAACATAGTGGCGACCATACTAGAGAGGAACTATCTCCATTAATGCACTTCAAGTTTCAGTTTTGACTTTGATGGTGAATAGAAGTCAAACACTAGAAGGTTGTTCCATTCACCTGGAGACTCCATCGGCAGTAAAATCCAGAAATAGAAATTCACTAGCGACTCCACAAGCTCAAAATGGGATCAGTTACAAGGAGATATTCTCCAATGAACAGAGATCACAATCCCGTCCTCTCAAACAAAATGCCTCAGGTAAACTAGCAAAGAAATCTTCCTATTTTTCAAGATGAGAATGTTGATGATGCTTTGTTACATCTCATTAAATTTAATATATATTCATGGAAGTTGAAAGTAAAATTGCATGAGGATTGCCTCATGAAGATGTTCATGGCAACATTAGAACGGAAAGCGAGGGAATGGTATGAAGGTTTAAACCCTGGAAGTTTGTTTTCTTTGAAATATTTCCACAAGGTCTTTTATGAGCATTACAAATAATGTTCTCCATATTTTTCATTAGATGAACACTGTTGTGATCAATCTAAGGACCTCATACAATACCTTGAAAATATTGATGAAGATCTAGGAAATATGCATGATGAGGATGTCTTAGAAGAAATTTATGGATTTCATTCTCAAGTTAAATATCATGATGACCAAGAGAAGTTAGCTAAAGATGAAAGCAATCAAGAAATGAAAGTAGATCCACAAAATCTCTCTATGGATACAAATGACAATTCATTTGTACTTTTGTATGAGGCTAAAGGAGACATTTAGTCTCATGATCAATCTTCATGAGAGCAAGAAAAAAATAAGTGTTTAATCCAAAGAAAACAAATACTACCTCCTCCTTTAACTGAAGAAGAAATTAATCATATTCTAAGCATGCGTCCAACCTCTCAATTTGTATGTAATTAGGAGATTAATTCTATTTTTTCTACTGCTCATTTATGTACTGAAGTATTTCCTCATGAAGAAACAAATTTAGAACATAATTATACTGATGTTGTTTTACATTCTCAAGAAGGGTTATAGCTAGAAAGTGCTTAAGTTCATCAAAATGATGGCCTTCAAACAGAATTCAGAAATCTCATCCAAGACATATCAAGCTTGCTTGAGGATGGCATATTGGTAGATGATAAAAAGGCCATATCAAGTGACCATGAAGAATGTATAGATATTATCTTTCAGAAGGATCCTGAGCACAACAAATTGGAACAAAGGGTATTCCTAGATGAAGCTGGTTATTTTCATCAGGACCAGGTATTGTTCCAAGATCCATTTGCTGGCCTCTTAGAATCATCTAAATAAGGGGTGTGCTATGCCATGAGTGGTTTGATGCAGAGTGTAAGGGAAATTTTCAACACTTATGTTCCAAGGTAGTTGAGATGGGAGTGGTCATTTTGTTTTTTTTATCCTGCTCAAAGGGGTGAGCAAGAACCAATCATGTATTCATTTACTTGATTGGTTACATTGAAAAGAAGAGTTCACTTAGTGTACATAGCATATCTAAGTTAGATTAGGTAGGTAGCAGTGTGCGAATAAGATCAATACTTTGAGCATACTTTCAGTTTTAGTCTAATATTGCTTTCAGTTTTTAGTTTAGTTCAAATTTCAACATTCAGATTTTTTGGGTGTAGTGGTGATTTCAGTTTGACAGCTTGCAACGCATAAGTTCAATTGTGGCTTCATTCCATATTGCAGTACACAAATCAGGTTCTCGTTCGAGGTTTAGAACAAATGATTGAATATTTTCAGCCACAGAGGTTGCAGCAGATTAGGTTTTAGCCTAATGGATCAAACCACTAGTCTACGGTGTTCTTAACTCCTCCTCAAGAAGCTGCCATCCCCAGCTGAAGCCACTGTTAGTACTCTATAGTCTATAGTATCAAAATGTGACTCATTATACTTCTTAGACTTTTCATAGTGAAAATAATATTCCATGGCTATCATTTATTTTTCAGAAAAAGAGGGGAAATCTTGATAACCTAGGACTTCAAAGGAATCAATATGCCCTTTGAGTTTAGTGGAAACAGGAAAGTGTTGTTGATAAGGTGTAATGGTGAGAAAACTTCATTTCTACCCTCATTCATTTCATTTACCCTCTTTTACCCTTCATTTTTCCATTTTCTAAATTCCTATGCCTCATTTCCTTCTAAACCCCCATACATAACCTTTCAGGACTTATTACTTTATAAACCCACTTTTATTAAAGTTTGAAATGTTAATGTACAGCTCCACCCCACTTTAAACCGCTTGATAGGTTACACATATTACACCCGAAACCATTATCTCATTGACCCTTTCCTCACCACCCATCGCACATCACAATCGGCGATTGTTATGTTTGCACGTTAAGACATCGTAGGTTAATTGGTCCAAGTTGTGACGTGATACGTTATTCGCTGAGGTTTGCGATAAGACTTAAAAGTTACGATGTGAGATAAACCTTAAATCCTAAGATTTGTGATATGGGTGGGACCCAATCACACACCACACTTCTTGAAGTTTATCCCTTAACTCCTACTCCTCATAACATACCTTAAACTTTGTGATGTGCAGTATTGAATGGGCCCCATATTTGTCCTCGCCACGTCACCTCTGCACCTCACACTGTGAACACCTTAACATTACCTCCTTGTGCTCGTAATAGAAGGGCCAGATAATGGTGTCAAAGAATTGGGAGAGAGACATGGTGTCAATGTACTTATCTGTTGTGGTAACCAAACACCATCATGGTTGCCATCAAGTCCAAAGGGGGAGATTGTTGGAAATATGATGCAGAGTGTTGTCCTTGATGGCAACCCACTAAATAAAGATGAAGACATGTGACAGTTGACATGTGGTGTCCTTGATGGCAATCCACCTGATGAAGTTATTCTTGACTTGATGGACTTAGTAAATGATGTAAATCTGATGAGATATAATGTTTGTTGACAATATGATGCTGAGTGTTGTCCTTGAAAGGCAACCCACCTGATGAAGATGATGACAACTTACTTGATGAAGTTGTGCTTGATAGAATATGTTCTTGATGAAGGAAATCTGATGTATCTACAGTGAGTACAGAAGGCAATGAAGAAAGAATTTCAGCATGTGCTAGATTCTATGATGAAAAAGAGTATGTCTCTTGGTATACGCGGATTGGCCTAGGGGAAGTCGCGTATGCACGCGGAAAAGAACGTGCCAAGTCGCGTATGGGCTAAAGCGCTCAAAAAGTGCAAAACCAAGGGTAACCACCATGGTATTGACCCATTTTATTGGGTAATGATCCGCCTAATTGACCCCGTCCAGGTAGTTTTGGGCTCATGGTATTGTTTTGGCCCATGGTATTGAAAAAGGGGCTCATGGTATTGAAAAAGGGTAAACCTATATAAGGAGAAGAAATTCATTGTGAAAAACATGAGTGAGGGTGCAAGATGTCTGAGCTTGAATGAATACTTCTCTCTGAAGTAGATCTGAATGGAAGGGTTACACTTGAAGACAAATATGAAGGTATGATGCACCAATGATGAAGAAGGGGATCTAGATCTGAAATGCACTTGTATCTGCTAGATCTGCTTATGGAAGGCCTAGATCTGTGATGAGGCGAACATCTAGGCGAACATCTGACTGAAGTGAAAAGGGTAAATCTGAATTGAACATCTGATCTGATGAAGTATGCAGCTCTGTAATCATTGAAGATCTATACGCTACTTCGACACGGAGGAAGCGCGTATACACGCGGATTCTCTGAAGTAAAAGCGTGTATGCGCAATAAAATATACACTGAGGTATACGCTGGTTTGTGTGGACGGAAGCGTGTATATACGCGACATCAGTAAAGGGAAAGCGCGTATGCAAACTAGGGTTTGCTGAAGCAAGGGGTATGAAATATCTAATCTATTATGCTGTGTTTCCACTATCTGATCTGTGTTGATAAGAATATGTTGGTGATGTATGTTTGTGCTTAAAAGAATGGAAAGGGTCCAGTGTGAAAATTGATGAAACGTGGTCCAAGGTGGTGCTGAGGGTTGTAGCCTTCAGTCAGGGGGTTGTAGCTCCCTTCCAGGAGAGGCTGGTAAACGAGATCAGGGGGTCGTAGCTCCCTTCCAGGTGAGGCTGGTAAACGAGTCAGGGGGTCGTAGCTCCCTTCCAGGAGAGGCTGGTAAACGAGCGCAGGTGGGTGCCTGCGTGCTGGTCAAGTCTGCGCCAGCACATATGTTGTAAGATGTTTTCTCTATAATAAAATATTGAAGAAATTTGAGCAAGCTGTTGTGGTGTTTTCTCCGACTTGGGTTTCCACCTAAAATCACGGTGTTCATGTGTGTGCTTGGTGTGATGGTTTATTATCATTCTTGCACATGTTCTTGTTATTGAAAGTCGATGAATAAATGATGGAATGGTTTAAGTGAAGATTTAATGACATATCTAGATCTCTTTGTGTATACGCGAAGTTCATAAAGGGGATCCGCGTATATCGCTAGTTCTTTGCAGGAAAGTGACGTATGGGTTTTTAGAAAATGAAAAAGTAAAAAGATTTGATTATGCAATAAATACTGATTCACCCCCCCCCCCCCTCTCAGTATTTTTCCCAACAATTGGTATCGGAGCTTGGTCCTTCTGCAGAAGCTTAATCGCTTGAAGGAGATTCGTCGCAATGGGAAGTCAAGAAGGAGTGATGTCTATAAAGCCACCTCTATTCAATGGGAGCAATCTGATATTCTGGAAGGTACGTACAAAAGCATATCTGCAAAGTCTTGGTGCAGATGTATGGGCAATCGTGGAAGAGGGTTATCAATACCCGGCAAGTATTCCTACTGATGCAGCAGAAAGGAAGAAGTATGAAATCAATGCCAAAGCAGTAAATGTCTTATTAGGAAGCATGTCTGAATCAGAATTTGCTAAAGTGATGCAGCTACATTCAGCAAAAGAAATTTGGGACAAAATCATTCTAAGCTATGAAGGAGACACAAAGGTAAAAAGTGCAAAACTCCAAACCCTTAGAATTGAATATGAAAATTTGAAGATGCATAGTGATGAGAGTGTTGCCAATTTCTTCCTTCGTCTGGATGATATTGTAAATTGAATGAGAAATTTGGGTGAAACCATAACTGATACTACTCTGGTGGAAAAGGTCTTAAGATCTTTGACTTCAAAATTTGACTCTAAAGTTTCAGCTATTGAAGAAAGGCAAGATCTGCAAACAATTACTATTGTACAATTACATGGTACTCTGACTGCTTTTGAAATGAGACAAGGAGGTCCTTCTCAAATAAGAGAAGCTGCTTTTAAGGCATCTACAAAAGGAAAGGAAAAGGAAGTTTTCAAAGAATCCAGCTATATATCCGATGAAGAAGAAGCGAATTTCGTGAGAAAGCTCCAACTAGGTACTGGAAGATTCAAAGGTAAGCTTCCCTTCAAATGTTTTGAGTGTGGAAAAATTGGTCACTATGTTGCTAAATGTCCTTATAGAGAAAAGCATGGTAAAGAGAAACAATTTGAAAAGAGAAAGAGTTATTATGCAAAAGAAGATGATGATGAAGTGTCCAGTGAAGATGAAGAAGATTCTGACCATGATCTGAAAGTGCTCATGGCAAAGAAGCAAAAGAAGAAGCCTACTCAAAACAAGGAGATACCTCAGAAATCATGCATAGCAAAAATTGAAGAAGATGAATCAGATAGTGATTGGGGTCTAGAATTTTCTGACGAAGCTCTACAAGAACTCATGGCAAAGAAGAAAAAGGAGAAGGCCACTTGTAATACTCTTCTTTGTGCAAACAATAGTAAAGATAGTGAAAGTAAAGTTGTGGGTCTAGAAGAAGCTCTCAAGATTAAAGTTGAAGAACTACAAAGTTCATATAATAAGCAAGAAACTATCTACAAAGAGATGATCTCACAAATGAAAGATCAAATAGAAATTCTGAATGGACAGGTGGACAAGTATCAAAGGTTTCATGCTTATGCATCCAATCGAATTAAAGATCTAGAAGCAGATCTTGAAAAATCAAGCAAGAAGAATGAAGGACTTGAAGCTGCAATCATCTTTCTGCAAGCAGATCTTGATGCATCAAGTAAGAAGATTGAGGAACCTCTACAATCCTTTGAAAAGGAAGGCCTTGAAGCAGAAATCATCTCTCTCAAAGAAGATCTGGAAAAATCAAATAAGAAGAATGAAGAGCTGGAACAAACATGTGAAGAAAACGAAAATTGGCTGAAAGAAGAGATTCTAAATCTGAAGGATGAAGTAGAAGATGGAAGAAGGAAAGAAGAAAGCATGACAAAGCAGTGTCAAGCCTTGGAGGTTGAGGTAAACATTCTCAAAGGTAAATTAGAAGAAAAGATTAAACTTTTGAGGTTTCAAGATAGTACTAATATTTTGGACAATATTCTGAGTAATCAAAGGTCTCCTTCTATCAAACATGGTCTTGGTTTCCATGAAACTATTAAAGGTGAATCTAGCTCACAAGGAAGTGCTAAAAATTCAGAGGTAGTCAATGCAAAACCTGAAGTGTTGAAAGAGACAAAAGCTCAACCAACAATCATGAATTCTCAAAGGAATTCATTCAAGAATGTTGAATGTTTTAAATGTCATAATTATGGGCATGTTGCAGCAAATTGCAGAAGAAGATCATTTCAGCCTCAAACAAACAGATTCTACTCAGAAAGGTACTCTGGTTTATTCAAGGGATATTGTTTTTCATGTAACATGTATGGACATAAAGCAGTTGATTGCAAAAGGAGGAAGATTAGAAATACTCATTATGATTCTTATGCTTACTTCTTTGGCCACATGAGATGTTATGCTTGTAACAAGTATGGACACATAGAAAAGGAATGCAGGATGGACAGATCTGGGAAAGTGGACAATTTTCAGCACACAGTTGGAAAGCTCAAACAAATTTGGAAAAAGAAGGAAGACCAATCAGAAACGTAGGGAATTTTGACCCTACTGCAGTCATCCGCTTTTGAAGCTGACTTTGCTTATTGACTGCAGGAATGATGTGGGATACATTATGAGATTTAGTAATGTATCGTCACAAGGGGAGCAATGTATGATGTCTCTCATGGTTGATTTGATTATTCTGGTTATATGTATTTCTGACAGAGCATCTAGTGTGAAGAAAAGACAGGAACAGAAGGCAAATTTGCAGGAGGAGATGAAGGTGTGAAATTTTCAATATAACACTTTCCATACGCGGGTTCGGTAAACTAAAGTCGCGTATACACGCGAGTTCCATCAGACACAGTCGTGTATGCATTGATGATAAGAGAACTTATCTGATAACTGAAGATCTGGAGCAGAGGCTCAGGGGGAGCATCAGTCTGACTGTTAATAACTGTATTATTGACTCTGTATCAGCTTAATTTCTCAGTTCTAAATAATGATGATATGATACATGGTTTCCTATGTTGAAGTTTATGGATGAGTCCTGTTTGCTTGTTGATGAAGAGAATTCGTTGCTGAGATGAAAGTCCTCTAATTCGGAGATAAGGGCAGCCCATGCAGAGATTGTTGCTAATAACTTACTGTTGAAGGTGTTCAAATTGCACAAGTTAAGGAAGAGCACTGGTTTAGGGGGAGCAGCAGGTTGAATACTAATGATTGCATTGTTGGCAATATGATTGCTTATTCTCTGGTCTTTATGATACTCATGCTCAAATGATGATGACTTGGTACATGGATTATTATGATGAGAATTTGAGCCCTGATTGCTGATAAGTATATTTTTGTGCTCACACATGGATGACTTGGATGTCGTTGTTACTATGGTTGAGATCTTTTGCCTTCATATGTTACTTCATGTTAAATCTTGAAGATCATGGTGATATTGGACCACATGGATGATTGCCTGACTCATATTTGAAGATGTTGTTTGGTATGATAATCTCTCTTGGAAAGAATATGTTGATGCTGCAAAGAGTTTGAAGACTTGGTCACTATTATGCTACAACCATTGGATGACGCTTGAAGACACAACTACTCTGTTCTATCTGTAGTCCAGGGAAGCAGTCAAATATCTCAGAAAGAAGCTGAACACTGGCTTTTCCTCACAAAGAATCAGATCTGGTTGAATTTTACAAGATGGCTTGGGATACGCGGGTTTCCTGAAACACAGTCGCGTATGTACGCGAGTTCATGCACAGAAAACCGCGTATGTCTGATTGCTGACAATTTTTGCTTGGAGTCAGCTCTCTTCAGCACAGCTACAGTGCTGTTTGGTATCTCTGATACTGTTTGGTATCTCTGGTGGTGTTCCAGTTCTCATAATTCTGTTTCTAATGTTTTGATAAAGATGCCTTGATGATTTGTTGGTGAAAGTGTTCAGGATGCACAAACTAAGGGGGAGCCTTAGTCATATGAAAAGGATGCTTGGATGCACAGATTTAGGAGTAGCATTAGCTTTGCTGAGTATAATGCATTGGTGGCATTATGCTGGTTCTGAAATATGTTCTCTTTCTTGAGGACTTCCTGGTGTTGGTCTTAAATGGTCATATTTGTAACTTGTTGAAAAGGTCTTGTTGAGACCCATGATGTAAAATTGTAATATTCAGTCATGGAAGGACTTGTCTAATTTGTAAACCCACTTGGTTGGGTAGCTGAGTCAAATTTTGTAAACCCACTTGGTTGGGTAGCTAAGTTGAAATATGTAAACCCACTTGGTTGGGTACTTGAGTCTTATATGTAAATCCACTTGGTTGGATGTTTGATGTAAGTATGGGTCTTTTGGTGATAGGAAGTTCATAGAGTCATGTACTTCATTGAAAAATATGTTTGAAGATCCGGCATGAACTCAGGGGGAGCTTGGTCACTTCAGTATACATCAGATCTGCAGAACACTTCTTCTACATGAGGAGAAAAGGGGATGAGTGTGTTGGTTTTGATCCGCCCGTTGCCCTTGATGTCAAAGGGGGAGAGTGTGTTGGTTGTTGATCCGCTAGTTTTGATCCGCCCTTTGCCCTTGATGTCAAAGGGGGAGAGTGACATGGTGTTTGAATGAAGCTAATGGTGTCAAAGAATGGAGAATGTGACATGGTGTCATTATATTCTTAATGTACCTATCTGTTGTAGTAACCAAACACCATCATGGTTGCCATCAAGTCCAAAGGGGGAGATTGTTGGAAATATGATGCAGAGTGTTGTCCTTGATGGCAACCCACTGAATAAAGATGAAGACATGCGACTGTTGACATGTGTTGTCCTTGATGGCAATCCACCTGATGAAGTTATGCTTGACTTGATGGACTTAGTAAATGATGTAAATCTGATGTGATATAATGTTTGTTGACAATATGATGCCGAGTGTTGTCCTTGAAAGGCAACCCATCTGATAAAGATGATGAAAACTTACTTGATGAAGTTGTGCTTGATAGAATATGTTCTTGATGAAGGAAATCTGATGTATCTACAGTGAGTACAGAAGGCAATGAAGAAAGGATTTCAGCATGTGCTAATTCTATGATGAAAAAGAGTATGTCTCTAGGTATACGTGGATTGGCCTAGGGGAAGTCGCGTATGCACGCGGAAAAGAACGTGCCAAGTCGCGTATGGGCTAAAGCGCTCAAAAAGTGCAAAACCAAGGGTAACCATCATGGTATTGACCCATTGTATTGGGTAATGATCCGCCTAATTGACCCCGTCCAGGTAGTTTTGGGCTCATGGTATTGTTTTGGCCCATGGTATTGAAAAAGGGGCTCATGGTATTGAAAAAGGATAAACCTATATAAGGAGAAGAAATTCATTGTGCAAAACATGAGAGTGGGTGCAAGATGTCTGAGCTTGAATGAATACTTCTCTCTGAAGTAGATCTGAATGGAAAGGGTTACACTTGAAGACAAATCTGAAGGTATGATGCACCAATGATGAAGAAGGGGATCTAGATCTGAAATGCACTTGTATCTGCTAGATCTGCTTATGGAAGGCCTAGATCTGTGATGAGGTGAACATCTAGGCGAACATCTGACTGAAGTGAAAAGGGTAAATCTGAATTGAACATCTGATCTGATGAAGTATGCAGCTCTGTAATCATTGAAGATCTATACGCTACTTTTCTGCGAAGGAAGCGCGTATACACGCGGCTTCTCTGAAGTAAAAGCGCGTATGCGAAATAAAATATACACTGAGGTATACGCTGGTTGTGTGGACGGAAGCGCGTATATACGCGACATCAGTAAAGGGAAAGCGCGTATGCAAACTAGGGTTTGCTGAAGCAAGGGGTATGAAATATCTGATCTGTTCTGCTGTGTTTCTGCTATCTGATCTGTGTTGATAAGTATCTGTTGGTGATGTATGTTTGTGCTTAAAAGAATGGAAAGGGTCCAGTGTGAAAATTGATGAAACGTGGTCCAAGGTGGTGCTGAGGGTTGTAGCCTTCAGTCAGGGGGTCGTAGCTCCCTTCCAGGTGAGGCTGGTAAACGAGAGCTGGGGGTCGTAGCTCCCTTCCAGGAGAGGCTGGTAAACGAGTCAGGGGGTTGGAGCTCCCTTCCAGGAGAGGCTGGTAAACGAGCGCAGGTGGGTGCCTGCGTGCTGGTCAAGTCTGCGCCAGCACATATGTTGTAAGATGTTTTTCTCTATAATAAAATATTGAAGGCTGAGCAACTGCAGTGGTGGTTTTCTCCCGATTTGGGTTTCCACCTAAAAATCCTGGTGTTCATGTGTGATGCTTTGTGTGATGGTTTATTCTGTTCTTACTGCACCTGTTTACTGCTTATTGAATATCTGATGAATAAATGATGGAATGATTTAAGTGAAGATTTAATGACATATCTAAATCTCTGTGTATACGCAAGTTTCATAAAGGGGATCCGCGTATATACGCTGGTTTACTGAAGTAAAGTAGCGTATGGGTTTTTAAGGAATGAAAAGTAAAAGGATTTTGATTATGCAGTAAATACTGATTCACCCCCCCCCTCTCAGTATTTTTCCCAACATCCTCCACCCATCACACTTTGCACATCGAAAATCTTAAAGTTCAAATTCTTGCACTCATAACCAAGACTTCTGATTTGAGATTGTGATGTGAGTAATGGGCCCCACCTCCTTTCCATGTCTCGTCCACCTTTAAACGCCATGCACCTATCTGCCATCTCTGCTCCTCATCTCAGCGTCCGACGGTTGAGGCAACGTTTTGCCCCCCCCTTGGCTGTCAAACGTTGACAAAGGGGGGGGCTCCGAAAAAAGCGATATCCATTACTACCATCCCCTCCACGCGTCATGATCTAGGTGGATATTGGTGGCAACCCACCTATTTCACTTAGGGCCCCACCATTGCCTCTTTCAGTTTTTTAGTTTCAACACAACTTACTATTTTTAGCAGTTTTTCAGGTCCTGAACTTCCAGGGCCGTTTTGAGGCCCTAAACGACATTTTTTGGGCATCGCGCCTCCAACAAATATCATTCCGTTTTGGAATGGATATTCGTGGAAAAAGTTTTAGTCCTTGAATATATATTTCTAATGATGTACCATGTGCGTCAAATGAAGATAGTATGCCAAAGTTACATCCCTGGGAAGTTGAAACACCAATTTACCCAAACGGGGCCCATAGTTTTGGTGCTTCATCTCCTAGGGTTAGGTTTTTGGATGTTTAGAGTTCTTCATTGTTTATCAATAATAAATAGGCCCTCGAGCCTCATTTTAACTCAGTTTAGAGGCCTGTAGCCACCACATCTCTTCTCAGAGATAGCTACTAGCGCCCTAGCTAGTTTTATTTCCATTCTGTCTGTAAGAAAATTACAATTCTTTGATATTAATGAAATGAAGTGTTGTTTCCATTGCATCTCTGTATTTATGGTTATATGTTTATTCTATTGCGTTCCTGCATAAATCTGGATCAGTGGTATCAGAGCGGTCTGCTTTTTCTCGATCCTTCTTTGCACGTCCCCAACGAGGTCAGGGTATAAGGAGCTAGGGCTTGATCTGGTGGAACCTTTGCAAGATCAGTCTCACAAACCTCGATGGACGCCCATGGGGGACGAAAAGAAATATGAGGGAGTAGGAGATCCTATCAAAATATTTCTCGAGGAGGCCCTCGAAAAACAAAGGAACATGATGATGGATAACTTTGCTCAGATCCTTCAATGGCTGCCCACCGATGGTGCATCTGCATCCAGCAGCCACTCTGGAGGCGCAACTCTTTTTAAGGTACAATTAAATTTTGACATTCCCATATTTGAGGGTCAAATATATGCAGATGTCGTAGATAGATGGTTGAATCTATTAGAAGGATATTTCTTTGTTCATGACTTTTTAGACTGGGAGAAGATTATTTTTGCACTCCTCAAAGCTACCCCCCATGTTAAGGACTGGTGGGAAACCTACTGCGAGAACAAGGACCAGACAGAACCCTCTCTGTTCTTGGTCGTACCAACTTGGAAGTCTTTCCAAGATGCCGTCAAGGAAAAGTACTATCCCTTGGGGAGCTATGAGGACAAGTACATACAATGGACCACGCTGCGACAACAAAGGGATCAAGATGTGCATGAGCTGATGAATCTGTTCCATACCTTGCACACAATGTTGGGTATCAAAGATTCAGAGAAACATCTGGTGCTAAAGTATTGTAGCTTTCTGCACAGATACATTCAGGAGGAAATGGAGTTCCTCGACATCTCCTCGCTTGGTATGGAATACTGATATGCTGCCAAGATTGAGCATAAATTCAAACAGAAGAAGTGAGACTTTGGATCTAAGAATCAAAAGCAAGGGAAAGGTGCTTCCAAACCGCAGAACAAAGGACAGAGCCAAGGCATGGTGACTAAAGAAAACCCTTCGAAGCCACAAGAAAATAACAACACCGCAAAGCCAAAGAAGGACATGGGAAAGTGGTGTGAGTTCCATAAGAGCTCCACTCACAACACAAGTGAGTGTTGGGCCAAGAATTCGCTAGTTGCCGAGATGAGGGCTTCCATGTTAGATGCATGCTCCGACTCCGAATCATAACCTAAAAAGGGGAATGAAAAATGGAAATAGATTATTGATGCGGAGCCCAATGCCACTGTTGCCACTACAAAGATCCAGAAGGAGGAACCGGAAGATCCAAAGGAGGAGGAACATCTCTTCCACTCCCAGATGTGGGTAAAGGGCTCTCCTATATAGTTCATTTTCAACAATGGGAGCCAAAAGAACCTCATTTCAGTAGACGCCGTGAAGTGGTTGGGCTTGCCGACCACAGCTCACCCACATCCATACACCATCAGGTGGCTTCACCAAGGACGAGATCTCTGCGTCAGCTAGCGGTGTCGCCTTCCCTATAGCATCAAGCCCTTCATGGATGAGGTATTACGTGACGTTGCTACTATTGATGTTTCTAATGTATTATTAGAACAACCATACTTGTGGAAGCGTCACGCTGTGTATGAGTCTCGACCTGATGTTGTTATTGTTACTTTGGGAAATAAGTTGTATAGGATACCAGAGGTACCACCTCCTGCTGCTATCTATTTGGTTACTACAAAACAATGTAGTAAGCTCATTTCCCAAACCAGGAAATTCATTTTCCTGATGATCAACCCCCAAGGAAAGAAGAATATTGTGGCCACGACCTCTAGACAGGGCTCCTCTTCACGACAAAAACAAATGGATAAGGATGTGGAGGAGTACGGGGACATCTTCACCTCACCCACAGGGGTTCCCCTGCACTGTCAGGTCAAGCACCTGATTGATCTAACCCCAGGTGTGCCGCTATCCAATGGAACAATCTATCGGCGCTCTGTTCTGGAGAATGATGAAATCAAGAGGCAAATTTAGGAGGTGTTTCAAAAAGGTCACATCAGACCAAGTTCATCGCCTCGTGGGAGCCTGATCATGTTGGTACAGAAGAAGGACGGGACGTGGAGACTCTGTATTGACTATCGGGCACTGAACAAGATCAATGTCCGGAATAGGTACCCAATCCCATGGATTGATGACCTTCTGGACCAACTCAAAGGTGCAAAATATTTCAGCAAGATCGACCTAAAGTCTAGGTATCACCAAGTACCAATTGAACCCTCTGATGTGTGGAAGACTGCCTTCAAATCCAAGGAAGGCCTTTTTGAATGGCTGGTCATGCCTTTCGGGTTGATGAATGCTCCCGCAACCTTCATGAGGATGATGGACGACATCTTGCGGCCATTCACCAACTCATTTGTAGTGGTGTACTTGGATGACATTCTGATCTTCAGCCAGACTTTGGAATAGCACCTTCACCACATCTGGCAAGTCCTCCAAACACTGTAGCAACACAAGTTGTGTGCAAATTTGGAGAAGTGCATGTTTGGCATGACCCAAGTTCAATATCTGGGATACATTATTGATGAAAGGGGGGTGCATGTGGATCCAGCCAAGATCCAAGTCTTTCGGGATTGGCCAGCCCCAACCACTATAACAGAGCTTCGCAGCTTTCTGGGTCTTGCTAATTTCTACCATAGATTCGTGTTGGGATTCTCTCATATCACTTGGCCCTTGAGTCAAGTCACCAAGGGAGGAGCGAGAGAAAAATTCTTTAGGTCGGAACCTCAATAGAAGGCATTCACAGAATTGAAAAATCGCCTTTGTTCTACCCCAGTGCTCACATTACTAGACTTGCAACAGCCATTTTAGATCGAGACAGATGCCTCTGACTATGCTATTGGGGTAGTTCTTACTCAACAGGGACATCCAGTGGCATATCACAGTGAGACATTTTCTGACACGGTTCACAAGTATCCCACTTATGACAAAGAAATGTATTCCACTGTGCAAGCTTGTCGACAAAGGAAGCATTACATTTTGGGGAAGGAAACAATCATCCACATAGACCATCGGCCCCTGCAGTTCATACAGACACAAGGGAAGTTGCAGAATGATTGTCATCAGAAGTGGTCCACATATCTATAACAGTTTCATTTGAATATCAAGTACAAGAAGGGTAGCACCAATAATGTTGCAGATCATTTCTACCGACCACCGATCGTGGGCGCCACCACCGCACCCAACTTCGCGGGCATGAGACATCAACATTGGCCGCTTCATATGAGAATGACTCTGCATATGCCACTTATGCTGGTAATTTTCGGGGGTACGCAAGTTCCAAATTTTCACCTCCAAGATGCACTTTTATGTCACCTGGGACACCTTTGTGTTGCTTCAAGTGAGCGTGCCAAGATGATATGGGAAGCACACTAAAGTCGAGTCGCTGGGAATTTCGGGGTCAAGAAAATAGTAGCAATCCTGCAAAAGTATTTCTATTGGCCGAATCTTCGAAATGATGTTGAGAAGCACATAAGATCCTGCACTGCTTGTGCCATTTCCAAACTGACCATCAAGAAGCAAGGCCTATATACTCTGCTACCTACCCCTAGTTGGCCTTGGGAATCCATCTCCATGGATTACATGTCGGACCTACCTTCTACTAAGCAGGAAAATGACTTTGTTTTCGTGACCGTCGACGGATTCTCGAAGATGGCCATCATGGCAGTCTGCAAGAAGAATATCATGGCAAAAGCCACTGCTAAACTCTTCTTTGAATGAGTGTGGGTGCATTGTGGGATCCCACAGTCTATCATATCAGATCGAGATAGCAGGTTCCTCAGCACATTTTTGTCCATTCTCTGGTCAATGTTGGATACCAAGCTCACCAAGTCCACAACTTTCCATCCCCAAACAGATGGCTAGACAGAGGTCGTCAACAGAATGCTTGTACACATTCTACACATGTACAATTCAAAGCATCCACGTACATGGGACGAGAGCCTCCCATATGTAAAACATAGTTATAATCGGGCTCTCCACAGTTCAATTAGCCATAGCCCCTTTTAGGTGGGCTTGGGATTCTAGCCACTATGTCTTATTGACGTAGCCATACCATTTGCAGCTACTCAAGTCGATTCAGCTCATGTCCAGTCTGAAGTTGACAAAGCAAGTAGCTTCATCAAGCGCATTCAACACATTTTTCAACAGATTCATGATATATTGGAAAGAGCCAATGCCAAGTACAAGCAACGCCATGATCAACACCGGGTGCCATACAACTTCCAGGTGGGCGACAAAGTATGGCTACATTTGCAAGAGGAGAGCCTCACTGGACCCCACCGCAAGCTTCGTATGCTCCGATACGGGTCATACACCATCACCAAGGCTATAGGGAACAATGCCTTCGAGCTCAGTATTCCACCATTCCTTGGTCTGCACCCAGTCTTCAATGTGGATCGCCTTCGTCCTTACTTCCCACCTCTACTGGACACCTCAGACATTACAGAACAACTCACACCAACAAAGTTAAACCCAGACTGCATGGAATAGGCCACCAAATATTGTATCAGGTACATGAAAATAAATATCACTCGCCAATAGAACATCCAAATGTATTGGGTTGTCAAAGCTGGCCAACTCCTGCACCAAGGCAAGTGGTTCACCAGGGACCAAGTTCAACAGAAGTTTCCTCATCTTATGGAAGAACTCAACGCAATGGGGACCATTTCTTCTTAAGGGGGGGAGGAATGATCTAGGTGCATATTGGTGGCAACCTACCTATTCCACTTGGGGCCCCACCATTGCCTCTTTCAGTTTTTCAGTTTCGTCACAACTTACTATTTTTCGTAGTTTTTCGGGTCCTGAACTCCCAGAGCTGTTTTGAGGCCCTAAACGACGTTTTTTAGGCATCGCGCCTCCAACAAATATAATTCTGTTCTATAATGGATATTTGTGGCAAAAGTTGTAGTCCTCAGATAGATCTTTCTAATGATGTACCATGTGCTTCAAACGGAGATAGTATGCCAAAGTTACGTCCCTGGGAAGTTGAAACACCAATTTACCCAAACGGGACCCATAGTTTTGGCGCTTCATCTCCTAGGGTTAGGTTTTTGGATGTTTAGAGTTCTCCATTATTTATCAATAATAAATAGTCCCTTGAGCCTCATTGTAACTCAGTTCAGAGGCCTGTAGCCACCACATCTCTTCTCAGAGATAGCTACTAGCACCCTAGCTAGTTTTATTTCCATTTTGATTGTAAGAAAATTCCAGTTCTTTGATATTAATGAAATGAAGTGTTGTTTCTGCTACATCTTTTTATTTATGGTTATATGTTTATTCTGTTGCGTTCCTACATAAATCCGGATCACATCACCTCCTGGCTACTTCACACCGCCCTTCTCCAATAACGCCTACCACTCCTCTACCCCCCTGAAATAATTTTTCCCTCTGCTCCGATACCACCTACCCACTCCTACCAGTGAAGCTCCACTATATTCCGTCTATTAAAATAAAGAGGTACATAGATGGTTTTACCTCCAACATTGAGGCTTGCAGATGAGTGTGGGCATAAGACTAAAAGTAAGATAAAGTTTTACACAGTTGAGGTCAATAGGTGATAGTGCATAGTCACAGTTGTTACAGGCGTATCTGCAAGCTATCACAGCGCTTACTCGACCTCAAGATAGCACGGAGAGAAACCATTGAATGCACATCATTATTATTATATGTTTTCCATCTCTCAAAGTGAAAATAAAATCTATTTAATAACAACATCCCAAGCAGCAAGAGGAAGTTTTACGCATGTCACCCCTATTGAAATCACTTCCTTAAAGACTGATAATTAGTTTTACATGTGTCATTAGCGTTATAACATTTTTTCTAAAGAAGATGGAGGATTAAATCCAATTGAGCGTTTCAAAGGAATAAAAACAATGCCAGATGTTCATATGTCCTTTTAACCCCAAATTTTTTATTTTACACATGTCGAATAATGTTAGTCCTTCTATGTTATGTAGTTAACAAGAAAGTAACGATTTTTTACTGCAACAATTGTAATCAGTCAGTAGGATTAGCATAAATACTTCTTTGTTTGAAGTATTAAGAGGGGGGGCGGAATCCATAATGAGGAACAGTCACATTCTGTAATGTTTTTCATTTAATTTCAAGTCATTGTTTGAAGAGGAATACAATACCAACAGTTCAAGATTCATGTGGTGTTTGCAATGGTGAATTCTTTGCATGCTTTTGTGTTTTTTTCATTGTTTCTCTCTCTCTGTATTTCTACAATCTAATTGTGAAACAGAAAGTGTGAATGATAGGTTTTTTTATCCAGAGCACCCTATTCTGGTTGTGTTTACAATAGTCTACATTTTCTACTGATGCCAAATCGAGGAATTCTTAATTTCTCCTCGGTTTCTACTGAACTTTACATCCTAGGATAGATTGGGGAATTCTTAACTGGTCCTCAGTATCTACCATGCACTACATTTCTTATTTTTATAATCCATTCAAAAGTAAGAAAGATCCATGTTAGTGCACCTATCTTGCCATGTTTCAATCATGCTTGATATTTCTACATTTAATCACCCAAGCCTCTTTGACTCCATTGCCCAATGTCTTTCCCTTTCGCTTCCCACCAAACCAATTCAAAATCCAAACTTTCCATCTAATAGCTAGACTAAAATTCCCAGTCTAACAAAGCTATATGTAACAGAGAGATCCCTCTTTGGGAGGACTAGATCCTTGGCCCGAAGCGGTTTTGATGTTTCCTCTGGGATTTATCTTTAGCCTCGGAATTACAGAGTGATAACAAGCTCAACCCGAGCCACCTTATATATTTCATGGAAATATCTTGCCATGAAATCCCATGCATCATACTGTCATAAACACATAATTGTTAGCGCATAAATAAATATAAAAATATACAATTTATCTTACCTTATTGTGCCAAACACACTTCCTTGTAACTGAACACACATGTCATCCACATATTCTAAATATCAAGACAACATATCTATCAATTTGAAACAAACCTTTACCAATTCCAACAACCATTTCATAGACAATAATTAACTCACATTCCTCATTCATAATACATAATGCTACAACTATCACCTACTTACACTCAAGTTCATATCAACTATCATTAGAGGAAATTTCATCCTAAAAGTGCCCATTAAATTTTCATGTAAATTCCATGTCATAATATGTAAACCAATCAAAATCCTTTAAATTTAAAAAGAGGTACATGTAAATATTTTGGAGGGAAAAGAAGAAAAAATAATTTTTTTATTGTATTTTTGCCTTATCTCCTTATAAGTTTACTCAAATTCCATGTGTAGACACTTTTTGGATGCGTAATTAAATTCCACTTCCAACAAATACCCATTATGCATACTTTTGAGAACACCCACATTGATAAAAATTGCAGATACATTAAAAAAATATGTTAAACACACTTTTTAAATGTGTCTGCAATTTTTATCAATGTGGGTTTTCTCGAAAGTATGCATAATGGGTACTCATTGGATGTGGAATTTAATTTCGCATACAACGAGTGTCTACACTTGAAATTTGAGCAAACCTATAAGGCGATAAGCTAAAAATACAATTGAAAAAAATTGTTTCCTCCTTTCCCTCCAAAATTTATAACTATTATTTTATTATTTTTCCTTAGGAGGCCTCTTTTAGGCTTAAATTTCCTCTAATAGGCTCAAGACATATTTTCTAGTACAACCATATTAAAACAATATCATTCCTTCATGCAATTAATCAAACATTAAAACAATAGATGACATAATAGACACCAAACACTCAAACACGAAATAGATAAAATTGTCAAATAGTCAAGCACCAAGTATACGACATAAGCAAAATAATACCTTAATTTATCTCATGGGAGGCTATATTGTCTTCAAAATCAATCTATATTTGCACAATATAGCTCAAAAACATATCAACTCAAACATAAAGAAGGTCATGATGTCAATGACAGTAACTAGCTAACATGTTCACACCATAAACTCATAAGCAATTGTCATTCTTACATAGAAATCACATATGCAAATTCAATCCAAATTAGTATGAAAAAATATCACAAATATGTCAGCTCATACCTGAATATCGTAACAATAACCATTTGCATAGGTCGATATAGATTAACACGATACATATAACATCAAGATCTTAAATGCAATAACCATAATGAACAAGTTAACTAACATATAACAACAACAAGTTAATCATATAACATAATCATCAACAACATATAGCATAGTCATCCAATTAACACCATGCATGAATAACCAACCCATGCACATATGATCACACTGATTAACTAACATTTATCATTTATGTAATCATAACATCAATATAATGAAAGGCATACACATAAACATAATGCATATAACAACCCTTAACCTACATACCTATACGCCAAACATAAAAACCTGTATCATGATATTCTCTTACCCTAAGGTCGAGTGTCCCAACTTCACTTTTATCCTTCATTATCTCAACCAACACATCAACATCCTAGCATACTAACAACATCATGATGAATTTAAATTCTTACAATGACCTCATGGACAACAACTATAACCATGCCAATGATGCATAACATGGTGTAGACATTGCCATGTGTAACAAATGCATATACAAATCACATGCATTCACGACAAATGAATCCGAACAACAACATCATCAACTTCAACATGGAAACACAATGACAACAATCACCACCCATATGCATACACAGCAACAACATGCTCCATAAAATAAAGAACACATATGCAACTAAAATGCATGCATGACAAACACATTTCTACCATCCAGTTCAAGTGTTGAACCATTATCTAATACCACTCTCTGGCATCAGATATCACACAAAGAGACTGGAAAATAGATACTACCCAAAGAGAATGAAAACATGCTCTGATGCCACTCTGTTGTATCATATATTACTAAAGAGAACACAACCATTCTTTGATACCACTCTATAACACCCTCCTCCCACATTTACCCAAGTTAACTGGTATGTCAGGGTAAACATGTGATGAGAGGCTATTATGATTTGATTCAACCCCCTATATCACTTTAAGAAAATGAGACGAACAAAACACAACCAATTGATCATCCACACAACCAATAGAATCTCCAGGAGCTACTCCAACTTTCTAGGTGACCAAACCCTGAGGAAACTCAGAAAATCAATTACCTAGAGCCCAAAACACTCCTTTTCCAAGCCCTCCAAGAAACTAAGAGCCCTAGACACTCCCATGAGCCTGTATGAGTGTGACTCCAACCTTTTTCTACTTGTGATATTCCAACAACTGTGATATTTAAGGTTGAATTCAAGGGCTAGGACCTAGTCACTTCCCATAACTTCATGGAATTTACAAAAATGGAGTGAAACATAGAAACAATGATACCAATGTATATTATTGAATAGAAACTTGATTGGACCTCTACTAGCCATGACAGAAATTTTGAAAACATGTCACAAATATGAATTCTATAGGTTTAAGAAACAGATCTGAGCATAGGGGTATCATACTAATCTGAGAATCTCTAAGAATAATTTATTCCTTATATGATTGGTTGCATTATCATATATTAGGTCATATATTAATTTCTCATTCATTTATAAATCAAACATGATGAGAAACATACATTTTCATTGTCATAAAACACATTCATAACCAGCATATAAACAAAAAACTATTGAGGATACAACACCCATAAATGATGCATATAATCTAGTACATTTACACATAAAATACCAAGGAAAGTGTTAGAGTCGGTCCTTACAGCCCTCCGTCAGAGATCATTTCTCTTTTTGCATATC
This sequence comes from Pinus albicaulis, assembly GCA_034641835.2. Classification (NCBI taxonomy): domain Eukaryota; kingdom Viridiplantae; phylum Streptophyta; class Pinopsida; order Pinales; family Pinaceae; genus Pinus; species Pinus albicaulis. Next base: position 367,868,148 of record CM076571.1, on the reverse strand, counting down.
ATTTTTAGGTGTCTCGCTCACTTCACTTCGTTGCATTTCGTTAGGGGCATGCCATTGACTAACGAGAGGGTTTGGTCGTCTTGTATTCCCTCGTGCTTGTACCTGCTGGGCTAAGTAAAACTCCTCAAAATTCATCGAAGTTCAGTTCGCGTCATTCATGGTCATAAATGATTATTTTGGTCAACAAGAGTCTTTTAGTTTTAGAGTCTAGGGTTCAGTCGTTTGATATATTTAATAAGTGCTCGCAGGCCATGAGGATGGTTTTCGAAGAGATTCTTAGTTCAAATTTTCATCATCAAACACATTTGAGCACATTTCTTGTTCAAAACTTTGTTTTGAATAAGAAATTGTCGTATTCATCTTTTGTAATAATCATGTATTTTTTCCGCCATAAAAATTTCAATGCAGCCTCTGGTCTTTGCCGAAGTCCAAACGCCAACATCCCTGCAAAAATCAACAAATTTCATCAGTCCAAACTCAGAAAATCAGTAAAAATCCAAAAGACAGAAGTTCAATGAAATGATAAAGTGCCAAATCAAAAAACATTATGAATTGGGTTTTTGAAGAACTAAAAATTAAACCCATCTCTTGCAAGATATTTTCAAAGGCTATTTGAACCCATTTGTATCAAGTTTCATTCATAAATCCCATATCAAAGTCGAGTTTTCAAAAGTGGAAGAGCAATTGCATCGTTGAAGGGTCGTGGCTGTGTGGTTAACTGGGTGCGGCACATACAAATCAAGCGCGGCGCACTGGGAGTGCGCGTAGCGCATTGAGCCTTTCAGCCTAAATTCATCATTGTTTTGTGATTTTTCAATTCAAATCATCTTTTCGCCTCCAAGTAAGTGTGTTAAATCCTGCTCAATGATTTTTGGCTATGATGCTATGGTTTAAAAGCAAAAATATTGGTGTTTGAAAGGTGAAAGATTTAACCCTATGTCTACATCCAAAATTGCTCCATAGGGTTTTGAAAGATCTGTTGGTGATATTGTTGGTGTTTCAAACTTGTTTCAATAACATATACGCTCTTGTTATGGAATGTCATTATTGTCACTGTTATATTTACCACAGTCCCACAGCCACAGTCCCATATTCAGTGTTCCCATATCCCTTTATACTTTTGATCCCCATGTAAAATTCCAAACCCTACTTGTTACCTCTTTCCCTGCCATTGATAAAATTTCAAGTTTTCATAAGGATCAATGGTTGTTCTCTTGTCTTTGACTGTAATTTTTCCATTTGAATAACTCTTATATCTATCACAGTGCAAATCCTATTACTATCACTCTTTCCCATACCATTTGTAAAGGTGTGTAATCCCAACATTTTCCAAAGCGGTGAGTAAATTGTTTGTCTTTTCCAAAGTCACTTGACAGTCCATTGTGTTCATTGTGACATTTCCCACAGCCCCCATTCCATGTTAGAAACATTTGGCATATTTGATATTGAAAGGAAAAGCACCAATTCATCATTTTCAGACATACTCCTAACACTTTTTTTCACCATACCTATATCAGCATATATTTGTCAAACATCTTGATTTCAGCGCCATGTCAGAGGCAGATTCACCTTATGAGCAGGGGTATGAGCAGGACAGTGATTCATCTACAGAGGTTAATGTGCCAAGGAGGTCTCACAAAAGTGGAAAAAGTGGCAGGCATGTTAGGGAGGAGCCCACTTCTTTGACCCAACTGCAGGCTTGCCCGCTTGCAATGGATTGTTTTCAGCGTCAGTCATGTTTCCATTATTGTGAGATGATTTCCCGAACTCAGCATCATCATGAGTTAGCTCGCCTATTTGTCTTACATTTGCATAACGGTCGTGTAAACCTTGCTGGGGTGGATTTTACTTTGTCACCAGAGACCATTTCAGAGGCAACTGGGATACCAAACATCGGGGAAGATTGGAATAAGCGGCAGCAGTTGGATAGAGCCTATTATGAGCCATATATCAGACCTGGATATATGAGGCAGCTGAGCAGGGTATTTCCATTCCGATTTCTGAAGGATGAGTATGCACCATTGATGAAACTCATCATTCGTTATTTCAGTTGTGAAGGGCACTTTTCACGCTTGTATGCATATCACATCCGGCTGTTGATGCACTTCACGAGAGTGCGGTTGATGAGCATTCCATACTTCATGTACCGTAACATAGAGTAGATGATGTTTCTTGTATAGAAGAAGACCCCAACACAGCAGCATAACAACATATATCATTACGTGCTGATCAAAATCATGGTGGTACATCAGCTTACACAGCAGGGCATTTCTTGGGAGGAGTTCATCTCCCGTGACTTCTTTGCAGCGCCACAGCCGCCTCCCGAGGTAGTTCATGATGAGGGAGAGACTTCACACCAGTTTGATATTCCTAAGATGGAGCCTATCAGTGCGCCAGTGGCAGTTACATATCATAGAGGCCATCGAGCCTTATTTGCAGCATCACGACGAGTACTATCTCCACCCGGGGTGGAAGGGGTCTCGTTGACTTCACCAGCAGTCCGAGTACTATCTCCACATGGTGTGGAAGGGGTCTCACCTTCGGCATCAGTACAGGTGCAGGTTTAGGATAGAGGCGAGAGGCCTATGCAGGATGAGGGCCCTTCAGGAGGCCAAGATACTGAGTTTACATTGATTGATGTTGATGTGAGCTCTCCTAGCTCGAAGCTGAGGGAGGTCATCCAGGAGCAGAAAGCTGAGATTGGTACTTGGATAGAGAAATTGAAGAGAGCACAGTGGGTGATAAACTACCTAGAGCAGCGGAACAAACAACTAGAGGATCAGCATACACTTGTAGAGTTGCGGCAAATCCGGGAGGACCGTGCATTGGCCCGGAAGAGACCAGGTGACATGACACCGGTTGAACGAGAGACCTGCCTCACGCATGTTAACATTCATCTGGAGAAGTTGTTGGAAAAGGCCAATAGAGACAAAGACATGCTCCGTCATATGAAAAATCACTATTGGGCCCGTACTCATGTTTGCAAAGCTAAAATGAAAATCCTGAAAGCAAGGTTGAGCAAAGCACTGAAACGACGAAAGAGGCCTGATCCGCTTTGAATCTTGGCCGAGGCTTCATTGGCTGAGCATGAGGCATGATGGGGGATCTTCACTCCAAATTTCAGCAAATTTGGAGAATTTTTTGTCATTTTTGAAAATTTTGGTCTCAAAACAAGTTTTTTGGCCCGACGCGTCGCGCCACCCGACGCGCGCTTATGATTGGGACACCTTCTGGAGGAAAACTTGATAATTTTGGATTTTTCATGGTAATTTATGCATGCTAAAAAATGGCCAAAGAATTTCATCAAGTTCTGGATGATCAAAAGGGCCAAAAACACCATGAAAATCACCTTTCTGCCACCTTTTGCACCAGCAGGAAGTAGTCTTGGGAAAATGAATTTTTGGAGGGGTAAATGAGCTCCAAATCAGAAAATTACACTTGGGTTGGATAGGAGACATCCAGGGATTTCCAACGAGCTATCATGAGCTCAATTTTGACTTCAGGAAGTGCTCCAAAATCAGGTCCAAAGTAGCGCGGCGCATAGAGCTTTGGAGCGCGGTGCACAGAGGAATTCAGCCTATTTTTCACCTTCCATCTCAGGAATTCGGCCAATTTTGACTAGTTTCACCTCTTGATGTAATTTTTGATCTAGCTCGATGTAATTTGGTAACCATGATGTAATTTTGGCATGTATTTACTTGTTCTAGATGATTCATTCACAAAAAAGTGAAAATCAAGTGAATGGATCAGTTTCCTAGCTTATAGAGGCAAGTTGTTTGGCTGCCTAGATTTTAGCTCTTTGTTTAGAATTGGTTCAAACTGCTCCTAGAAGCATGAGATAGACCCCTAGAGGCATGGGAAGGGGTTAGAATTTTCTATTTATTGTATTTTCTGAGACATTTTCAGGGTTGGACTCTTGGGAAAAGTTTGGCACACTATTGTACATATTTTCTGCAATTTTGGCTAAGGAAAGATCAGAGGTTTTGCAGCACCTATTGGGATTCTTGTGGCTTTCAGTTTTGATGGTGTTTTCTCTTAGTTATTTGTAAGTTCTTTAATGTTTAATGTATGCCATTCCCTTCTTTTGCTTCTGAAACTAAATGAATGAGTAAATGAGGTAGAATCCATTAATTCCAGTGCTCTGCCTTTAAATTTGTTTAGTTTTATATGTTTTCGCCAGTTTGGAGAGGATCCTTGTTCTCCCTTGCCCTCTTTAGATCCTTGTTCTCCCTTGCCCTCTTTAGCTCCTTGCCCCAATTCAAATTCTGCAAAGATCTGGCCTCATCCCCGAGCCCAAAATTGTTTTTCCCATGTTTTCAACAAAAAACACAAAAAATTTAAATCAAACTCTTCCATTTGTTTACTAGCATGAAATCATTATTCCTTATTAGTCATCTCAGCCCCTTTGAATATCTTTTTCTGAGATAGACCCGGAGAGAGCCCTCTCATGTCCTCGTAGGGATAGCTACGAGGCTGAGCTTGGTTTTATGTTGCCTTGAGTTTTACCTTATTTCAGCCTAAGGTAGATTTGAGCTCTAACAGAAAGGAACTCTTATTAATGAATGCCAAAGAAAACCCAGTATGGGACTACTCTGCTCCACCCGATCGTAGATTGGTTGATCCAAATATCTCTTTAGCCAATCACCCCCGTGTCATATTCCAAGCGTGAATGTGGGACTCAAACCAAGAGAACCAACCATGGATTCGTGAGGCTAAACCACCTCACCCTCATCAATAGAAACGGGCTTTACTGCAATACTCACTGGATCACTAGGCCATAAACAAGCATGGATGCCAACAGATTTATCCAACTACATTGTGAGGAATTTTCCTATCTCCTAGTCTATAGCCCTTACCACAATCCATAGTCTGATCCAGGGATCACTAACCCATAACTGAGACACCAATCTCTGGGCTTTACCTGTAATATTCCCAATTAGCCCAAGCTAATGGGAATATTCATTTTTGTTTCATTTTTCTGTTGTATGAATAAATTTGTAAAGGAGGACAATAAAAATTCCTAGAATAGCAAACAAATCAATTCCACATGTGAACAAGGCTAAAGTTGGGCTAACTAAATAAGCACCCTTAGGTGTGAAAGGGGCTAAATGTTTTGACTGGGTCAACCATGACCAAATCAACAGCGCTGTCTTGGAGGAGTGGCCATCAATAAGGCACAATGAAGTTTTAGTTGGAGGTGGCTCATGTGAAAGGAGTTATTTCATTGAGATAGTTTAGGGTTTTGCAAGCTCTCAAACTTATAAAAGGAGGAGGATGGCAGCATGGAAAAGGTTGTTGATTGATATCATATTTCTGAAGATTTTTTCTGTTTAGACATTTCTTATTCTCTTGGTTGTTTAGCAGAGAATAGTGGAATAGTGTTGTTTAGCACTAGGTGTTCCTGATCGGGAATCCCACCTCCTTCCTTGAGTAGCTCTTGGAGGAGTTTTGCATTTCTTATCCACTATCAGGAATTTGGCCAAGATATTTTTCCAACCACAACGAAAATCATATTGAGGGTTTGGTTGTCTTTGTAAGCTGCAGCAAGCGAAGGCTAGATCTACTTAGATCTAGGTCATTCTGGTGCCTCTTTTCAGTGCTAAAGGATTCTATCCCATTGGCAAGAGATTATTGGAGGATTGGAGCACCATTTTAAGATCTTGGCTTGAGGCCAACCATGTTCTAGAGCCTATAGCATAGTTTTTCTTCCAGTACTGTGTTATTTGCAAGGGTATAGTTGCAGAGTGTTTTGGCACACTTTTTGGAGTCTTGGTTTTCATGTGACTAGGGATCTACCCTTCACATTTGAGATCCTTTGGCTGGGATCTTCATGTTGTATAGATCATATCATATCTAAGTGTTTATGTATTTCTAAATATTTGTGTAGATATGCAGCATTATATCTCAAATCTACTCCTTGTACTTCATATTTTGCTAAAAACCCCGAGGGGCATTTGAATAGGAGCCTATATAGTCTACAGATCTTATATATATCTAAATTTTTGTACACATATCTGCTCTAGATCTAAATTGTAATATACAATAGTTGCAGCTAATAAAAATAATTCTATCAAGCTATTTCAGTCTTAATACATGGTTGCGGTGCCTCATTTTTGAGGTTTTCTTCTATACAAGTCTTCTATTTCCTGTTGTGCATCTCATGGTCCACAACATAAATATGATTTGTTGCTATAAATTATATTTTTGAGCCTCCATATTGGCCTCCTAATCTTACTTATCTGAACTGTGTTATTTCTCTGCAGTGTTATTTAATATTGTTGCATGTTTCCCATTTGGGATATTACAGTGGTATCGGAGCAATCATCTTGGCACAGCCTGTAAGAAGCCAATATGTCTTCAGAAGAAGAAGATCCTATTACTAACAGAGAGAAGAGGTATCTAAAAAGAATATAGAATAAATTTTATTACACCAATGATGATAAAGATAAGGGTAATTCTCTTGAATCTGGAAGTGATGAATAAGGAAAGGACTTTGCAAAGATCCTTTTGAGAGCCATGCAAGATCTTGCTAGAGATATCAAAGAGATTATATTGGACATAATCAAGGAATATCCTAAGATATTTCATCTTGGAGAAAGCTCTAGCGTGTCTCACCACTGGAATGATCAACCAATGCAACAGCCACAAATTTTCCAACGCTCTACCATGCCTACTTTTTTAGCTGTGGGAAATGAAGGGCTTCAATAGAAATCATCCCTTGAAGACTATTTTGAATAATATTGTTGGCAATATGATGCAGAGTGTTTTCCTTGATGGAAACCCACTTGATAAAGATGATGGCAACCTACTTGATGAAATTTGTACTTAATGGAAACTGTCTTGATACTACAAAGCAGCTCATATGTAATGATGAAAGGAATTCCAGTATGTGCTAGATCAATGATGAAAAGTGTGTGTCTCAAGGCATATGCGGGTTTTTCTAGGAGAAGTAGTGTATGCACACGGGAAAGTACGTGCCAAGTCACGTATGCTCAATTGCGCTCTAAAAGTGTAAAACAGGGGGTTACTACCGTGGTAGTGACCCATTGTATTGAGCGTTGGGTTGTTTATTTGACCCCGTCCAAGAATACCATCGAAAGAGGTGTGGTTTTGGCTCATGGTATTGATAAAGGGTAAACCTATGTAAGGAGAAGAAAATCATTGTGCAAAGGGGTGTGCAGGTGTCTGGGCTTTAAATGAATACTTCACTCTGAAGTTTGTTTGTATGGTTGAACTCTGTTCTTAATCAATAGATCTGAATCTATGATGCACCCATGAATATGATGAAGGTTCAAAATCTCTAGATCTGGAAATGATGAATCTCTAGGATGATATGAAAAGAAGTATTGAAGACTTGGCGCAAATCTATTGAAGATATTGAAGAAATCTGGGTAAGTCCATAGATCTGATCTGTTCTGCAAAGTTTATCTTTTATAGATCTATACGCATGTTCGTTTCATGAAAAGCGTGTATATATGCGGATCTGTTTAAGCAAAGGAGCGTATGGACTGTTAGGGTTTTTCTGAAAAGTACACAGATGTATACGTCGGTTGCCTTTATTAAAAGCGTGTATATACGCGAGTCTGTTTGAAGAAAAGCGCGTATGCAATTTGAAATAATGGTTACTCAAAGCTGATTGAGATTCTGCATATTCATTATGAAGTCTGGGTTATCTCTGATATTCTTGTTACAGTGGTTTCACTGTTCTGTTTGATGATCTAGGAAAAGGACGTTTGCTAATAAGTGAAGGATTGTGTTGAAGTTGTTTTGATCCAGTTTGAAAATTAATGAAACGTGGTCAGCAGTGGATCTAAGGGTTGAAGCCTTTAGTCTGAAAGTAGAAGCTTTCTGCCAGGAGAGGCTGGTAAACGAGAGCAGGGGCTTGTTGCTCCCTTCCAGGAAAGGTTGGTAAATGAGAGAAGGTTGCAGCCTTCTGCAGGTGGGTGCCTACGTGCTGGTATGAGTCTGCGCCAGTACATGTTGTAAGAAGTTTTCTTAATAATAAAGATTGAAGACTGAGACAATGGCAGTGGTGGTTTTCTCCCAAATTGGGTTTCCACCTAAAAATCCTGGTGTTCACGTGTGATTGATTTTGTGTGATGATTACTCTATTCTTTCTGCACCTGTTTACTGTTTTCTGAACATCTGATAAATGAGTAATGCAATAATCTAAGTCATGAATTAAATGCATAATTAATTCACTGGATATACACAAGTTCTGTAAAGGATATCCGCGTATATACGCGAGTTGAATTCAGGAAAGTAGTGTATGGGTTTTTAAAAAAGGAAATATCAAATTTTTATTGTCTGCACTAAATAATGATTCACCCCCCCCCTCTCAGTATTTTCCAACAATTGGTTTCAGAGCAGGTCCTTCTGAAAAAGCTTAGCCGCTAGAAGGAAGATCAAGCAGGATGAGAAATCAAGAGGGAACAACATTTATCAAGCCTCCACTCTTTAATGGAAGAAATTTAATCTTCTGGAAAATAAGGATGAGATCCTATCTTCAGTCTATGGGAGCAGATGTATGAGCCATTGTTGAACAAGGATATCAATATCCAGCCGCAGTACCAACGTATCCGACAGAAAAGAAGAATTATGAAACAAATGCAAAGGCGGTCAATGCACTATTGGGAAGTCTAACTGAATCATAATTTTTCAAGTTTATGCAGTTGAATACAACAAAGGCAATATGGGAAAAAATCATTCTAAGTTATGAAGGAGATGCAAAGGTAAAAAGTGCAAAACTCCAAACTCTCAGAATTGAATATGAAACTTTGAAGATGCATAATGATGAGAATGTTGCTAGTTTCTTCTTACGTCTTGATGATATTGTAAATCGTATGAGAAAAATGGGAGAAACAATAGCAGAATCTACTTTGGTTGAGAAAATCTTAAGATCACTAACGGCAAAATTTGAGTCAAAAGTTTCTGCTCTTGAAGAAAAACAGGATCTTCAAAATCTTACTGTCGTACAACTCCATGGCATACTAACTACTTATGAAATGAGAAGAGGAGGACCATCTAAAGTCAAAGAAGCCGTCTTTATAGCTTCTACAAAAGGGAAGGAAGTACAAGAAGCAGAAGGATCATGATATATCTCAGAAGAAGATGAGGTAAATTTTGCAAAGAAACTTCAACTTGGCATAGGACGGTTCAGAGGTAAGCTTCCTTTCAAATGTTTTGATTGTGGAAGAGTTGGTCATTATGCTGCTAAGTTTCCTTATAAAGAAACATCTGCAAAAGGGAAGGAAGTAGCAATAAGGAATAAGCACTGGTCTAGCACTAGGAAACGTTACTACACTCATGAAGACAGTGATGGGTTCTCTGATAGTGAGGAAGAATGTGAAAAAGATCTTAGACTTCTCATGGCATTTGAATCTAAAGATGAAAAGGATACTTTTGTGGATGCTCTAGAGGACAATGATTTTCATGAAGAAAACAATCAACTCAAAATTCGCTTAGAAGAATGTAAAATTCTCTTAGAAGAAAGGAAAATTACCATAGAGACTCTGAAAAGGCAGAATGAAGAAGCGAAGAAACACAATGATAATTTAGAATGTGAAGTAGTAAGTCTAAGAAAAGAACTTGAGAAAGAAAAGACTCTGAATATTAGATTTGCTAAAGGATCTAAAACCTTAGATGAGATTATCAAGGTACAACGTTCTCCTCTTATAAAGACAGGTCTTGGATATACCGAAGAATCCTCTCAGGCTTCAACACCAAATTATCTAAAAGCAGCTACAGCTGATTTACTACATTCAGCCACTCAGCAAGGGAATAAAGAATCTTTACAGGTAAAGCATGTTCATCACAATTCAAGGAACACTAACAGGAATGTCTTTCAAAGAAGCTACAACCAACAGGTAAATTCAAATAGAAGATTTCATGATCGAAAAAATTTCTACTTCAATGGACAATGTTTCTCATGTCACAATTTTGGTCATAAAGCTATTCAATGTGTTGCCTATAAAACCATCATGACAAGAGAAGCAAGAAAGAAAAGGATGGATATTGAACCAAAGAAGAACACCTATAACAAATTTTATCCTCTTAAAAATGAAGTTGAATGTACTTACTGCAATAACTTTGGCCATTTAGAATCTGAATGCAGGAGCAAAGTCCAGCCAAAACAGGATTTTCCTTCAAGTTCCAAAGTATGGAAAAAGAAGGAATTACAGGTTGAAAATTGTGGGATAGCTTTATTTGCAGAAGGTGAAGAAAATCAATGGTACATTGATAGTGGATGCTCAAGACACATGACAGGTGACAAAAGCAAACTTCTTGCATATAATGCTCTAGAAAAGGAAAAGAAAGTTACATTTGGAAATGATACCCCTGCTGTAATTAAAGGAAAAGGGTCCATGTTTTTAAAAGAAAAGGTGAAGGCTAATGATGTCATGTATGTGGATGGATTAAGGCATAACCTATTAAGTGTAATTCAAATGTGTGATCAAGGAACTGAAGTTGTATTAGTTCAAAATAATGTGTGGTTTGTGATCTTGATACAGGTAAAACTATTATAAAAGGCAAAAGAACTCCAAGCAACCTATATGTATTGAAGAACTGCAAAGATCAATGTTACTTGAGAAAATCTTCAGAAAATTGGCTATGGCATAGAAGACTGGGGCATCTGAGCTTCTCTCAAATCAACAAATCAAGTAGACTTAAAGTTGTTCGTGGTCTTCCCAATATTACTCTACGAGAGAGTATCATATGCAAATCTTGCCAATTCGGTAAGTAGACCAGAGTGAAATTTAATGCCAAAGAAGGATCATCAAGTAAGCCTTTTGAACTTATTCATACTGACATATGTGGACCTATGAGGAAAAAGTCAGCACGTGGGGAAGAATACTATATCTTATTTATTGATGATTTCTCTAGGATGTGTTGGATTGGGTTGATTAAACACAAAGATGAAGCATTTTAAAATTTTCAGATCTTCAAAGCACTGGTGGAAAATGAATTAGATCTAAAAATCAAGTGTCTTAGATCTGATCGAGGAGGAGAATATACATCAAATGAATTCCTTGAATTTTGTGAACAACGTGGCATAAAAAGACAGTTCTCTGTAGCAGGCACCCCACAACAAAATGGCGTAGCAGAAATAATGAATAGAACAATTCAACAAATGGCTAGAGCTATGCTTGATGATTCTGGAACACCTGAAATTTTATGGGGAGAAGGAGCACATACAGTAGCAAACATTCTCAACAAGGCACATGTTCGGGTAAATAGTGACAAAACTCCATATGAACTCTGGTATGGTAATTCTCCCTCTGTGAAGCATTTTAGATTTTTTGGAAGTAAATGATTTATAAAAAATAATGATGAAAAGCTTGGCAAGTTTGAACCTAGATCAGATGAAGGGATACTTCTTGGTTACTCATCTACAAGCAGAGCATACAAATGTTACAATAAAAGGCTTCGAAATATTGTTGAATGTATTGATGTTGTCATTGATGAGTCTCCTGCAGCCCCTAAAGAAGAAAAACAAATGACAGAAGAAGATGATGGTGACTATTGTCCTTATACATCAAATATGAATGATATAGACAGTGGATCCAATGAAGAACCTAAAGATGATTTATCTGAAAAGGCTCCTTCCAGATATGTTCAAAAGAATCATCCAGAATCTCAGATTTTGGGAGATAAGGCATTAGGTGTACAAACAAGAAGGACTCTTGTAGGATCCTCTAGCTATCTGGAATTTTTATCCACTATTGAACCACACAATGTCAATCAAGCTAGCAAAGATGAATGTTGGGTTGAAGCCATGAATGAAGAGCTTGATCAAATTGAAAAAAATGACACTTGGGAATTAGTACCAAGACCTCATAACAAAAATGTCATTGGAACTAAATGGATATTCAAAAACAAGTTAAATGAAAATGGGGATGTCATAAGAAATAAAGCTAGACTTGTTTGCAAACGGTATACTCAACAAGAAGGTATATACTTTGAAGAAAATTTTGCTCCTGTAGCTAGACTTGAAGCCATAAGAATGTTTCTTGCTTTTTCAAGTTTTCAACAAATCAAAGTTTATCAAATGGATGTTAAATCTGCATTTCTCAATGGTGATCTAGAAGAAGAAGTTTATATAGAACAAACAGAAGGATTCATTTTGGGAAATGATGAAAATCTTGTTTGTAGACTTAAAAAGGCTCTATATGGTCTCAAACAAGCTCCAAGGGCATGGTATCATCGTCTTGACAAATATCTTCATCAACAAGGTTTTTCAAAGGGGTCTGCTGATAGCAACTTATACACAAAAGTTGAAAATGATAAACTATTGATTGTGGTTGTATATGTTGATGATATCATTTTTGGGAGTAACAAAGAATCTATGAGTCAGAAATTTGCTTCTGTCATGCAGCAAGAATTTGAAATGTCTTTACTTGGGGAACTAACTTTCTTTCTTGGCTTGCAAGTGCATCAATCTACAGATGGTATATTCCTATCACAAGAAAAATATCTTAAGCAAATTCTGAAGAAGTATGGCATGGAAGAATGCAAACCTGTAAGTACACCAATGATAACCGGATGCAATCTCAGCTCTCATGATGATTCTCCCACGGTAAATCAACCAGAATACAGATCAATGATAGGAAGTCTACTTTATCTCACTGGGACTAGACCGGACATTATGCATGCAGTTGGGATTGTTGGACGATTCCAAGCTAATCCAAAAGAATCTCACCTTCAGGATGTCAAAATAATATTCAAATATCTCCAAGGAACTCAAGACTTTGGACTATGGTATCCAAAGGATGTTTATCTTACTCTTCATGCTTACACTGATGCAGATTGGGCTAGAAATTTTGATGATCAGAAAAGCACTAGTGGTGGTGCATTCTATATGGGGCCCCGGTTAGTATCTTGGTTCATCAAGAAGAAAAGCTCTATTGCCTTATCTACAGCAGAAGCAGAGTATGTGGCTGCCGCATCATGTTGCACTCAACTTCTTTGGATGATGCAATCCTTACAAGATTTCCAAATCAAATGTTCACCTCCTATTTCCATTATGTGTGATAATACAAGTGCCATCAGTATCTCAAAGAATCCTGTTATGCATTCCAAGAACAAGCACATTCCCATCAAGTATCATTTCTTACGTGAACAAGTGCTTGAAAAAAAGGTGAAGTTGGAGTATGTTCCCTCCAAAGAACAAGTTGCTGATATATTTACCAAACCTCTGCCCAGGGAAGCATTCGAATATCTTAGACAGAAGCTGGGAGTAGTCTCTGCCATGCAGAGGATCAGATCTGCTTAAAATTCTGAAGATTAATTTGGATACGCGGTTTTCCTGAAAGACAGTCGCGTATATACGCGAGTTCATACATAGAAAACTGCGTATGTGTGGTTTCTGACAATTTTTCTGGGTCAGCATTTCTTCAGCACAAGCTATGGTGCTGTTTGGTATCTCTGATGCTATTTCGAGTCTCTAGTGGTATTTCGGCTCTTATATTTCTGTTTCATTCTCTGATTTTGGGTGAAGATGCCTTGATGATTTGCTGTTGAAAGTGTTCAGGATGCACATATTCAGGGGGAGCATTAGCCTTGCTGAGAATAATGCATTGTTGTCATTATGATGATTCTGAATTATGATCTCTCTCTTGAGATCCTTTTTTCTTGGGTATGAAGATTCATATTTGTAATTTGATGAAAAGGTCATGTTAAGACCTATGATGTAATTTGTAATATTCAGTCATGTAAGGACTTGTTCAATGTGTAAACCCACTTGGTTGGGTAGTTGGATCAAAATGTGTAAGCCCACTTGGTTGGGTAGCTGAGTCAAAATGTGTAAACCCACTTGGTTGGGTACTTGAGTCTCATCTGTAAATCCACTTGGTTGGATCTTTGATGTAAGTATGAGTCCTTGGTGATAGGAAAGTCATAGAGTCATGTAATTCATTGAAAAACATGTTTGAAGATCCGTCATGAACTCAGGGGGAGCATGGTAACTTCAGTGCACATCAGATCTACAACGCTATTCTTTCGACATGAAAAAAAAAAAAAAACCTTGTGTTGGTGTTGATCCGCCCTTTGCCCTTGATGTCAAAGGGGGAGAGTGACATGGTGTTTGAATAGGGGGAGACTATCATTATGCTTAATGTATCTACCTGTTGTGATCAAACACCATCGTGGTTGCCATCAAGTCCAAAGGGGGAGATTGTTGGCAATATGATGCAGAGTGTTGTCCTTGATGGCAACCCACTTGATAAAGATGATGGCAACCTACTTGATGAAAGTTGTACTTAATGGAAACTATCTTGATACTACAGAGCAGCTCAGATGTAATGATGAAAGGAATTCCAGTATGTGCTAGAGCAATGATGAAAAGTGTGTGTCTCAAGGCATATGCGGGTTTGTCTAGGAGAAGTAGCGTATGCACGCAGGAAAGTACGTGCCAAGTCGCGTATGCTCAATTGCGCTCTAAAAGTGTAAAACCAGGGGTTACTACCATGGTAGTGACCCATTGTATTGAGCGCTGGGTTGTTTATTTGACCCCATCCAGGAATACCATCGGAAGAGGTGTGGTTTTGGCTCATGGTATTGATAAAGGGTAAACCTATATAAGGAGAAGAAAATCATTGTGCAAAGGGGTGTGCAGGTGTCTGGGCTTTAAATGAATACTTCACTCTGAAGTTTGTTTGTATGGTTGAACTCTGTTCTTAATCGATAGATCTGAATCTATGATGCACCCATGAATATGATGAAGGTTCAAAATCTCTAGATCTGGAAATGATGAATCTCTAGGATGATCTGAAAAGAAGTATTGAAGACCTAGCGCAAATCTATTGAAGATATTGAAGAAATCTGGGTAAGTCCATAGATCTGATCTGTTCTGCAAAGTTTATCTTTTATAGATCTATACGCATGTTCGTTTCATGAAAAGTGAATATATACACGGATCTGTTTAAACAAAGGAGCGTATGGACTGTTAGGGTTTTTATGAAAAGTGCACAGATGTATACGTAGGTTGCCTTTATTAAAAGCGTGTATATACGCGAGTCTGTTTGAAGAAAAGCGCGTATGCAATTTGAACTAATGGTTACTCAAAGCTGATTGAGATTCTGCATATTTATTCTGAAGTCTGGGTTATCTCTGATATTCTGGTTACAGTGGTTTCACTGTTCTGTTTGATGCTCTGGGAAAAGGACATTTGTTGATAAGTGAAGGATTGTGTTGAAGTTGTTTTGATCCAGTTTGAAAATTGATGAAATGTGGTCAGCAGTGGATCTGAGGGTTGAAGCATTTAGTCTGAAAGTAGAAGCTTTCTACCAGGAGAGGCTGGTGTTAATATCAGGGGGTAGTAACTCCCTTCCAGGAGAGGCTGGTAAATGAGAGCAGGGGGTTGTTGCTCCCTTCCAGGAAAGGCTGGTAAACGAGAGAAGGTTGCAACCTTTTGCAGGTGGGTGCCTGCGTGCTGGTATGAGTCTATGCCAGTACATGTTGTAAGAAGTTTTCTTAATAATAAATATTGAAGACTGAGACAATGACAGCAGTGGTTTTCTCCCAAACTGGGTTTCCAACTAAAAATCCTGGTGTTCATGTGTGATTGATTGTGTGTGATGATTACTCTGTTCTTTCTGCACCTGTTTACTATTTTCTGAACATATGATAAATGAGTAATGCAATGATCTAAGCCATGAATTAAATGCATAATTAATTCACTGGATATACGCGAGTTCTGTAAAGGATATCCACGTATATACGCGAGTTGAATTCAGGAAATTAGCGTATGGGTTTTTTAAAAAGGAAATATCAAAGTTTTATTGTCTGCACTAAATACTGATTCACCGCCCGTCTCAGTATTTTTCCAACAAATATGAGTCTCAGAATCAGAGATTCAAATATCACTTGAGTTTTCAAGAGTTTTGTCACCTGAAGGACAAGAGAAGACCAAGGCATCACCATAGAGATGGTGGATTCATTCAGAATCATGATCAACATCACTCTATGGGAAAACTATTTTTACCCAAGTTTGATGGGTCATCCAATTGTTCTTCCAAAGCGTGGGTAGAAAAACTGGACATCTACTTTCAGTTGAACAAGGTCCTAGAGATGGAAGCTATCAGGATTGCAGCATTGAAATTTGAAGGTGAAGCCCACAACTGATGGTTCCATGGCCTCTCTACATTGGGTCATGCCAATGTGACTGCTTATTCTGTGCTCGCTAGAAGGCTGGTGGAAAGGTTTGACAAAAGAGATCCAGAGGCACCATTCATGAGCCTTGCAAATTTGAAGCAATCAGTTAATACAGAGTCTTATATTTCTGAATTTTTGAGATTATCTGTTATGGTTCTTGATTTTTCTTTAGCAAGAAGGGTGTACATGTTCATCAATGGCCTAGATGAACCTCTTCATGGGTTGGTAAAATATACCAAGCCCACTACCTTGCATGATGCCATTGAGAGGGCTAGAGACCTTCAAGATGCCTTGCTAAAAGCAAAGGAAAAATTTCATCACAAGCACTCCTTTCCTTCTAAAGGAAGGGAAGAGAAAGTTGCTCCTTCAAAGGAGGGATCATACAAGAAGCCTCTTGATGAGGAAGTCTGGAGAGATCTAAGGAAGAAGAAGCTATGCTTCACTTACCAAGAATCATGGGCACCTGGACATAGATGTGATACTGGAAAAGAAAATTACATAGAAGTCTTATCAGATCTTGAAGAAGAAGAAGATGATGAACCAAGAAGGGGTCACAGTGATGACAATGTTGAAGGAGATCCAACACCATCAAGAGATGGGAAATGAGCATTTGGTCCTATTGGAGGAACTCTTGCATATTTGAGAGGAGTACCTAAGTACTTTACCTTAAGAGTTCAAGGTTCAATCATGAATCAAAGTGTTTCTATACTGATTGACACTGGGGCTACCCACAACTTCATTTATGCCCATCTTGTGCAAAGGAGGGCAATACCCACTAACACTTTTTAGGGATTCTCTGTTTTGGCCCCAAGAGATAGAACAATGCAAGGCATGCATTATGTCCCATCACTTTCAGTCACCATGGGTACCTATACTTTGGTTGATCACTTCTTTGTGGTTGACATACGAAACACCAAAGTGATTTTGGGTTTTCAATGGTTGATTACATTGGGGAAAGTCACCACTGACTGGGAGGCTTTGCAAATGGAATGGGTGGAAAAGAAGAGTGGTGAATCTCAAATGATCAAACACATGCATACTTACCCCTCGTATAACACTTCCACACAGAAAACAAAGATGTATTTGTGCAGTGGAAGCAAGGACCTTGCAGTCCCATCCATTATGTTCATGAGATTTTTGCATGGGACACTATTATCTAGTGGCAAACCACCTAGGAGGCCACCTGATTCAGATTTTGTGGGGAATACCTCACAATATGATTCTCTAGGCTTAGATCCAGGAGGGATTGGAGCACTTGAAGACAAAGCTACAATGTTGGGAGACTTGGGTAAGCTCAAGAAGGAGGGATATCTTCTTCCCTTAAAATCATCACCCACTCTCATTTATGGATCTGTGCTGTGGGAGGAGAAGAATGGAAGGAATGGCCATCCAACACACACCTTTGGCATGAGAGATGTCAAGGAGGAGAGTAGAAACATGTCAGAAATTTCCGTTGATACATTACCAGCGTTGTCATTGTTGGGGAATGTAGATCTATATTGAAAATCCCAAGTGTTGGTGGATTATTCCAAATATCTTCACACTTGTATGATACTTGATGACCGGCTGCAAGAAGAGGGATACCTAGTCCATGAAGGGGTCATCTATCATCATGGTAGGATCTTCTTTTCTAGAGCTTCCAAGCTCAAGGAGAAGTTGCTACAAAGGGCCTACAAAGAGTTCTGTTTCAGCGACATGTATTCCATGAATATCTACAACATCATCATGAGAAGCTTTGATTGGAAAGGCTTGGAATAAGAACTACATCAGCATTTTCAAGAATGCAGAAGCTATGTGGAGTTGGGGAAGCAAGATGACTCCATCAAGGGGTTATTTCAGCCATCTCTTCCTTCTTTTGAAAGAGGAGAAAGATCCATGCACCACTCCATTTGTATGAGGATTATTGTTGGTGAATAATATGATCATGTAAAGCATGTTTTATTTTCTGATTTTACATATTCTTTCACCATGTTTATGCAAGCCATGACGCCAAGGAGGAGTAATGTATCATGTGAATCTCATGGAAAACATTGGGCCACTAAAATTTCTGAATTTGGCCACTCCCTTGATGAACAAAGGGATATTTTCTATCACGATGGGTGCTTCCCAAAAGCACCAAACATATCTCACACTTTCAACCATAGTGAGATAACATGGGTAGCAAGTAAGTGGTGGGGAAACCACTTACCATACATTGATCTAATGCAGACAGGAGATGCACTGCGCTGGTATCATATGTGGGACTATGACCCACCTTCATATGCTCAAATTTATGTTTGTATGTATGTAGTTTTTCTCCCATACATTGATGATATAGTTTTACTTTTTATGATGATGTATCGAGGGAGGATGGGAGGCATGTATGTGCCACATGGGATGGAGACTCTCTATGTACCTTATGCTATATGTTTCAGGGAGAGCATTGGTTCAGTCATGTTTTTTTCATTTCAGTTCTTGACTCCTTGTGGGATGGACTATGTACATCTCATAATGACTTTGGAGGAACAATTCATGGAGGGTTGGATTGGTGAAAACTTAACTTATGGAGGAATCTTACTTCATGATGGTGTCACCAATGGAGGAGGAGAAGTGTTGCAGCACTCACCTTATCAGTTGCTTGAGGACAAGAAACATTTTGGAGGGGAGGAATGTTTAGCCCAAGCTAATGGGAATATTCATTTTTGTTTCATTTTTCTTCTATGTGAATAAATGTGTAAAGGAGGAAAATAAAATCAATGCCACATGTGAACAAGGCTAAATCTGGGCTAACTAAATAAGCACCCTTAGGTGTGAAAGGGGCTGAATGTTTTGACTGGGTAAGCCATGACCAAATCAATAGCGCTATCATGGAGGAGTGGCCATCAATAAGGCACAACACAATTTTAGTTGGAGGTGGCTCATATGAAAAGAGCTATTTCATTGAGATGGGTTAGGGTTTTGCAAGCTCTCAAACTTATAAAAGGAGGAGGATGGTAGCATGGAAAAGGTTTTTGATTGATATCATATATCTGAAGATTTTTTTTGTTTATACATTTCTTATTCTCTTGGCTATTTAGCAAAGAATAATGTTGTTTAGCACTGGGTGTTCCTGATCGAGAATCCCACCTCTTTCCTTGAGTAGCTCTTGGAGGATTTTTGCATTTCTTGTCCACTATTAGGCATTTTTCCAAGCTATTCTTCCAACCACAACACAGATCCTATTGAGGATTGGGTTGTCTTTGTAAGATGCAGCAAGTGGAGGCTAGATCTACTCAGATCTAGGTCATTCTGGTGCCTCTTTTCAGTGGGAAAGGCTTCTATCCCATTGGCAAGAGATTATTGGAGGATTGGAGCACAATTTTTAGATCTTGGCTTGAGTCCAACCATATTCTAGAGCCTATAGCGCAATTTTTCTTCCAGTATTGCATTATTTGAAAGGGTACAGTTGCAGGGTGTTTTGGCACACTTTTTGGAGTCTTGGTTTCCATGTGACTGGGGATCTGCCCTTCACATTTGAGATCCATTGGTTGGGATCTTTATGTTGTCTAGATCAGATCATATCTAAGTGTTTATGTATTTTTTGATATTTTTGCATATCTTCAACATTTATACAGCATTAGATCTCAAATATGCTCCTTGTACTTCATATTTTGCAAAAAACCCCAAGGGGCATTTGAAGAGGAGCCCATCTAGTGTACAAATATGATATAGATCTACCTTTTTGTACACAGATCTCCTCTAGATCTGAAGTGTTCTCTACAGCAGTTGCAACTAATAAAAATAAATTTATCAAGCTATTTCAGTCTTAATAAATGGTTGCATCACCTCATTTTTGAGGTTTTCTTCTATAAAAGTCTTCCATTTCTTGTTGTATATCTCATGGGCCACAACATAAATCTGATTTTCTGATGTAAATGATATTTTTGAACCTCCATATTAGCCTGCTTCTCTTACCTAGCTTAACTACTTTATTACTCTACAGTATTGTTTAATATTGTTGCATGTTTCCCATTTGGGATATTACATTACCAAAATCCACACCAGATTACTAGGCCCTAACTGAGACTCCCCCCTCTAGGATTTATTGTATATACCACCATTCTTAGGAATGATTATCGGTATGATCTATGGTAACCACCTCTACGATTTACCATATATCTCGCCATTCACCGGTCGAGGATTCCTAGGCCCAACAAGGCACACAATACCTGAATTTACCGCAACCTACTGTTTGGTTCAGAGGTTACTAGGTCAGTAAATTTACCGTAATCCACGGTCTAGTTCAAGGATTATTAGGCCATGTCCACCTCACTCAATTTTGAATCCATCCAGCAATCCATCTCAACAGAAACATGAGAACCCCATCCCACCATCGTTATCTGGAAATCGCAAGGCAAGGTTGAAGAACATTTTCACACCTGGAAAAACCCATACCAATGATAGCAAGAGAACCAAGAACACACATGCATAACCATGCATCCCAAATATAGCAAGGAAATCAGACATGAAAATCGATACCTGCAAGTAAACCCATTGTAGCTGCTTGATCTTGATATTCCTTGGTTTATATTTTCTTTCTCTTTGCCTTCTTTTCCTTTCTTTATCTAAAGCTTAAATGCTCCAAGAAAACTATAAGTTTCCAAGACTATGAGAGAGAGATAATTTCTGGATAGCTCTAAAACCGAACTAACAAAATGTCTAGAAAAACCGCTTGTGAACTGATCCTCATAAGCCTTTTTATTAATGTGGCCTTTATTTTCTTCCTTTCCATTATTTTCCTTCATTTTACTCCTCACATGAAACCTATGACCATTCACCTCCTTTTTCTCCTAATTTCCATTATTTTCATAAATAAATTGCTAAAAATTTCATTTTGCATTTCCAAATGCCTTTGCCATTTCCTTTGCCAATTTCCTTGGCCATAATAAACCAAATGAACACCTACTAGGATGTTTTTCCTACCATTTAGCTTGGAATACATGTCCCATGACCAATGTCTTATTTTACCTTTATTAAATTTTACATGGATTTTTTACTAGGGTTGTTATAGGTGATATGAATTGGTCCCTATCTCTACAATTCTGACAAACTCTAAAGGATTACTACATTGATTTTTTCTCATTTCTCCTATGTCTAAATTATCCTATCATTATCTGCCTTGCAATTTATTATTTATGCCTTCAAACTTCTCAAAGTGTCTCCTAAGTCATAAGAATTCCCAACACCATGTTTCTCATCTCATCCATGGGGAGAGTCTTGTGAATTGTATTCTACCATCCTACTAGTCATCTTTTATCTCTTTCGTGCATGTATACCATAATTTTGGTCGCCAAAATTGTCCTACTTTTGATCCTAATTTCACCCTAATTACACTATCCAAGCCCTTTGTTTCACAAATGGAACCTAACCCTTACACCTATTCATGTACCCCTTCATGACTTTGATACTATGGGTTATATGAGCTTAATAATTAATAAAAAAGGGTTAAATTGTTTTATTTTTATTTGTAACTAATGTATTTTCTTTCCTAAGAAGCATGATAAAATAGAAGTGTTAATTGTTATAAAGGTTGGTTGGTGCAGAAAAATTCTCATACTATCCACCACTCTATACTCAAGGGACATCCGACAAAATTTCCATGAACACCACGACAACTCATTGATCAATGCGCATTCCTTGTGAAGAACCCATTTTGCACTCTGATTAGGCTTGGAGCATTGAGGAGAACATGAGAGAAGGAGGCTAGTGTTTTGACCAGCAACCCCGATTTAGCCTCTACTAACAGTCAAGAGCCTAAAATTATTTTTTATTTCATTTTCTATTGCAGCCAAGAGTCGAGGATTGTATATTAAATAGGGTTTTTAGGGTAGATTTAGGTAGCGATACTCTAGGGAATTTTTGCACCGTGATTTTGTATCGCCCCGTTTTTGAGCTGGATCTAGCACCTATTGATGTATATTTGAAACTATTGAAGTTAATATGAGGATCTATTCCAATTTATCAATCTTTGGTTTTTAATCTCATTGGAATGAGTTACCTTTGCATTTTATTTCCCAGCTTTCATAAAGGGAAACGAGCTAGTTGGCTAGGGCCAAACTAACCCAACTCGTTCTCCCTATGTTTATAAGTGTGTGTTAAATATTTTGTATGCAAATTCATAGCAGAATATTATTTCTTGTATGCACCTAAGTCACATATTTACATTTTCTTCATGAACTGTGTGCTTCTCGGATCCAAGGTTTGACAGTGTGCATTTGCGTGCATCTATTCAAGGATGTTGTAGATTTTTTTTCCTTTCGTTTTATGCACTTTTTCGATATATTTCTCTTTCAAAAAATGTGTGTTTCTATTTGGTCTTCATGAATACCCTTTAGTTCCACAAGCATGTTTTACCTCAGCAAAAGCATTTTATTCTTGTAAATTTTATTTCGTTTCCTTTATGCAAAGTGTGTTTCATTTCCAAAAATGATTTTATGCTTCTAGAAAATGAATTTAATTTTGGCATTGGGTTGTTGTTTTATTCATATTCCCTTTAAGTCAATGAAACTTTATCACACATAATAGGATCTGTAATTGCACCAGCTCTCTTGTGGGAACAAGTTGAGATCTGTTGCAGGGACTCTTGATTTGAAACATATATTGTAGAAAGACACATATCTTATTCATGCATTGACAGTAATCTGAGAAAGAGGGAATGCTTTATCTCTTAGATTAGATGCTTAATTTTTACATGAAGAAACCCTGTTATGGTAAAACTCTCTTTAAATTCTTACAACGCCTTTACTTTTGAGTGAATGAATAGAGAGAGTTATTTCTGTCGTGAATGGTTCATTTATGATTCTTTACATTTCTTTGAATTGATTTCAAATGATTTACATTTAGCACTCTTTACGTTTTATGCAAGTGATTTGGAATAGTGAAAATATTAAGTGCATGAACTGAATAAATTTTTGGTGCAGGAACAACGCTTTAGTACAGGAATATCGTTCCAGTGCAGGAACTTTGTTCTAGTTGTTGTTAATATAAATCCCCTATGAGGAAAGATGCAACCACTCTAGCCCTAAAGTGGGTCTAGCAACACAAGATTCTTTCTAACAAAATCTTTCTTAACTAATTCTTGCAATGCAAAGACAAAAGAGACGTAAATACCTTTTTCTAATCGCTATCCTTGGATCCAGTTATGGTGACCTTGATCCATGATTCTTGTAGGCCCTCTTCCCGCTACTGATGGCACGCGAATACATGTGGGTGATAAGGAGGCAACAACAAACGTGATACAATATATAATAAATGTAAAAACTAGCTATCTAGCAGGTCAAGGAGTACCAGAACATTTTCATAATCATGTGGACAAATATATAAAGAAAATATCATATGTTATTACTAATAAATTAAAAAAGGAGAGCTTACAACCAGGCCTTGATGTTGGAGGCGTCTTTAGGTGAAAATATGATTCCTTCACCCAGATCAAAATAATTCCTTCTCCCGTGCACTTAGGCTTAATAATGATGCTAGCATGCAAAGGGATGAGATTTAAAATGAGTCTGACAATGATCAACCAAGATCTAAACTTGGGGGAATGAGGGATGTGAATTTATAGCAAGGAGAAGGAGGTCGGGATCCCATGAAAGGAGGAGAGAGGCCTACTTTCTGAGGGATGATCTTCTATGGAAGAGATCAAGGATCTAAAATGAGGGAGTTTTACCTTATCATCTATGTTCAACAACCAACTCGCCGCCCTTGAGCTTCTAGAGATCGAATCTTCTCCTCCATTTGAGGAAGCACTATGAGAAAGGGTATTAGCATAGTTTTCCAAGAATTTAGGGCTGGTCCAGAACTGGGAAAAGAACATCAGCATGGTCATGGCACTAGGAAGGGCGTTGACCTAGTAAAGTAGGAATTTTACCAAGTTTATTGAATAATATTTCAACGAAGTCTTCTTTGGACCTTCAAGGGGGTATGTTATCGTATTTCTTGACGATGGAAACATTTCACAAGATTTTTCATAGGGAATTTCAAGATCAAGGAAGGGAAAATGAGCATGGTGAAAAATTACTATGTAATAGATGCCCCCTAAAGCATGAAGGCATAATATGGAGTGATGGATGAAATGCTTTATGAACTAAGGCAAAGAACGCAAACCACCTTCAGAGAACCTGCCAAATCAAACATTTACAATACATGACATCTCTGGTATAAATATTCCTAACCACATAATGTTACATGAGGCATCAAATGACACATGAGCCCACAATATAGTTGTAGCCATCAGTCTAAAAGAGATCATAGAAATGGATCCACGGTATGGATGCAGCCATCCCTATAGATAGGATAATGTACACAATCATGAATAATTAATAACTCCACACATCTTGGACCAAAAATCAGATGTGACCTAGGGTCTTCACCGCGATCTCAATCAACCTAATGTACCAATATATCCATGTGAATAAATGTGTTGGTGTCGAACATGGTAGAAATCACCTGATTGTTGTCCAATGATGAAAATTATTAACAAGCACGAGAGAGACCACCAGTAATGACGATGGACCTCAAGGTACAACAACACAATCTACAAGTGTGAATAGATGTGTTGAATTTGAACACTTGAAGAATCATTCAATCGAAGGCCAATGATGTGAACATGTCATCGAACACGAAGAACTGGAAATTGAGGCATGGAGGTACCTGCAAGGTACTGAAAGAATTTTCTAAACCACTTTCCCCGATAATGAGATGAAGTTGACAGGAAGTCACCCATCGAAGAAGGGCCATAAGGATTCCCACATCATCGACACGAAACAAAAGATATCTTAAGATTATAGGAGTGATTTGAGATTGTAACAGAGGAGGTCAGATATGCATAAGGTGTTTGGAAAAAAGGACTTATCTTGAAGATATTGGTGACATGACTCCGAAGTGTGGCAGCATTTGACTGAAATAGGATTAGACGTCATGTTGAAAAAATTGGTAATCAGATAAGAGGCAAACAGATTTCCCAAATCCATGGATGAAAAGCGATGAATGTAGGGTGAGCCCAACCTGACATGAATTTCAAATGAGTGTCATGTTCAAGAGTGACAAGCTGCCCAAAATACACATCGGATGTTCACTTTCAATTTTCCCTCGTTAAAACTAACAAGTACCTCTTTATTTTTTATATCCAATGTGAAGAAGATAGCATATGTAGAGCATGTAAGTTCTTCCTTCAAATGAATCCATCATAGTAAGTTTAACGAGCCCTAAGAAGGAGGAACTCGGTCTCGTCATGGTGACAAGCCTTTTGTTGCTTAATATTTAAGGAGTCCAACAAAGGTAAACTCGGTAACTTTTCATGTTTAGAGAGTTTGAAAATAAAAAAAAAGAAAACACCATCATGTCCCTTTTTGTAAGTCGTCTCTCAAATCCGAAAATGTAGAAAACTATGTCCGAGAGAACCCCTTGACCATGTTCCATCAAGGTATTCCTCTTTCGTAAATAGTAAACCTTAGCCCGAAAAAGGGTTAAACGTATACTGAGATCACCTCAATTCATTCACTTTAATGATTTTTAAATGACAAGTACTCGGAAATATTTTCACTTTTCAAGAGTTAGAACAGAACTGAAAGTTGACTCCAAAGGGGGTTCCTTTTTCATAAACGTTTAGCGAGCCTGAAAAGGAGATAAAATTCTATTCATTTACATCAGAAATGATCATCAATAGTGTGAAAGTATTGTACTGCACATAAAAAATAAACATCAAGGACATCGAGGAAAAATAATAAAATATTGGAATTTTTTTTTTAATCTATAAATAGACCAAAAAACAAAATCATTTTAACATTCCCATTTTGGGAAGAGCATTTTGTCCATTTTCCCTCCGAAATTAAAATCAGCAGTGCAGCCGATCCAAGACACCACTCGTCGATACGTCAATGCCAGGTAAGAGCTCTGAACCTCCTTTTCATTTTCATTCTATTGATTCGACATGTAATTTTCAAATTTAGGGAGTTTAAGGGAGAGATTTAAAAATTTAAAATCACCTGTGACTAGCATGATTTCAAGCTATCAAGGTCATGTTGGTCGTGGTCATCCCATTAGGAAACCACACCACTAGCATCGAATCATTTTGGACAGATGCGCTAGCCACAGGGAAGATTTTAAATTAATAACATCTCCCAAGTCCACTATCAATATCTAAAAATTATTCCATTAATGCTCCTAAAATACCAATTGGACATGTTTTGTAGGACCACCAAGCCTTGCAAGACCAAGATTGTGCCAATGTTTTACGTAATTGCGAACTAATGAAATTATTTCAAACATCCGGCCTAAGATCTCAACTGGAGTTTCTCCAGTGTCTTATCAATATCTGGGACATGGACCAAAAATTATTCATCATTAGGGACCAATAATTACATATAGATGTTATGGACATCTATTTTCTCACCGGACTATTTAGGCAAGGGGAGAGCATCTAACTCTCTAGAGCTCACCTAGGGGGTGAGATCACGAGCATGCTCATCCAAAGACATTGTCCCGGGGAAGGGAAGACAGAGAGTGGGAAGGTATACATATATTCCATCAAAGTGCTCCCCCTGCACACGATACTGCATTGTATCACCAGAGTGGCAGGAGCCCAAGCATTGCATGAGGCAAAAAAATTGTAGTTCCAGCATGTGGTGGATTTCTTGGTGCCAACGATGTTCAATTGGTATGAAGGGTTGTAGGCTAACATGAAGAGACAAATAACCAAGTGAAATATAGGGAGACTAAGACAGTTTAGGTACGGGTCAATTCTGGTGACCTTTCTGAAGATAGTACTCCTGTTCCAGTATCAGTGGTTAGATATCCATGATCCAACCCCAATGGATGTGAGGTTGATGCGATGGTGCGACATAATTACCCAATAGGGAGGATGGAATTTCCCCACAACCATCTTCATCTAGCTACGATTTCATCTTATCATAGTTGAGGACTACGCCTATGCCAACATCGACTTCAGAGGAGATTTGGATCTTCCGATCCCACTAGGCACATAGTGTACCGATTCAGGTAAAAAAAAAAATTAACATTTTTTAATTTTTATATGTTTATTTGTGTGCTCTGACAAGTAAACTTATGATTTTTTATAGATATGGATCCTTCGAGACCTCTTGGCATGTCACCAATTTCACAATGGGTAGCTCGTCCAACAAAGGATAGTCCTTATGAGTAGGGAGCAGACATATTAGTTGAGTTGGAGTGGAACCTAGTTGGCCTCACATGAGGCATTCTAGAGTATCCCACATTTGATTAGATCCCACTACGCTTTCAGAGACACATTGTCGAAGTTCCGGGTAGACTGCATCGATTACTCTGGTAAGTAATTCGAGCAGTCACCTGCTACCATGAGCACTATGTGGGTGGATAGCAGCCCTATTTACACATTTTTGTACCGATGTAGGCTTGAAGAGCCATTTTTGTAACAGAACACATATTTTTTGAGCTTTTGGATGTAACACACTTACAGACCGATATACATCTATCTATATATATATATATATATATATATATATATATATATATATATATATATATATATATATATATATATATATATATATATATATATATATATATATATATATATATATATATATATGCGTGTTTATACTACTACTTGTGTATCATAATGATGTCTTGATTTATATATTGTGCAAATGTATATCTAATACATGGTTCACTAATGAATCTGTTAATGTATATAAATTCCTTGGAATGTGTTGATATGTGCTAAAATCAAAATTCCTTTCCAATAATCTAACATGTAAATACATACACAAAAATGTGAGGATTGTGCATAGAATAACGCCCATTCATTTATAACACAATGAGTTGTGATTCCATCTTAACAACCAAATCTATAATAAAAATATCAATGGCATCCGATAATAGTTGGATCATTGTGCTATACTCGGCAATATTGTTAGTTGTCTGACCCAAACAAATTCCTTGTAAATTAATCAACTCGCCATCAGGAGCAAAGAGTTCCCATGCTGCAGAAGAGAGGCTTCGTGTGCTACAACAAGCACCATCAGCAAAACCAATATAGTGATCCAAATACATCTGCAAACCAAGTGGGACACAAGGTAAGTAGACGAAACATGTCTACAAGGAAAACAATCACACAAAAAATAAACTGAAAGCACAATAATGAATAACACACTAATGTACAATTATCACACTCAATATTAAGCGTAATATTTCTTCAGGTAGAGCTTGTTTCGGGGCTCAGCCAAAGGATTTCCTTCATAATTAGCTAGCTCATAGGCACCATGTTCCAAAATGCATTTAACGTTATAGGGCCCATGTTACATTAGCTTGAGCTTTCCAAATCTCAAATTATTGTGGGCTTGGTCATAAATCAGGACCAAGTCACCTTCAGAGAAAACATGAGGTGTGACAGATTTGTCATATTTCACCTTAACTCGTCATTTATGCACTTCAAGAACTAAAGAAACAAGCCTTCTGGTCTCGTCGAGATGCTCGAGGTATAGCAAATGTTCCTCTTCTCATGAAGTACCAGGAAGAAGTTCAATAACCAGCTTCAAGGAAGGAATCTCACACTCGATCGGGAGTGTGGTCTCTAGATCATACACCAATTGGAATGGTGTGAATCCAGTGGAATTCTTAGCAGAGGTTCAGTAAGCCCAAAGAGCAGAGAAAATCATGAGGTGCCAGTCTTGCTTGTGCTTCCCAATGGTGCATTGAAGCATGGTCACCAAGACTTTGTTGACAACTTCAACCTGGCCATTGGCTCATGGATAGTAAGGAGTGGAGTTATCATGATGTAACCCCAACTGAGTAGAGAGCTCTTTCATCATGTGATTACGAAAATGAGTGCCATGATCAGTGAAAATCGCTTTTAGGACACCAAAACGAGCTATGACATGATTGAATAAGAATTTTTCCACAGTGAGACCTTCATTGTCGTATGTAGGCATCGCCTCTACCCATTTAGTGAAATAGTCAACAACAATGATGATATAGCCATGTCCCTTGGCCAAGCAAGTGTTACAAGTCCTAAAATCAATGCCCCATTTCACAAAAGGTCCGAAAATCACAACTGGGTACAAGGGTGAGGGTGCATTAGGGGAATTTTGAGGTCTAAAATGGGCCTCCTAAGGAAATTATAAAATAATAGTGGATATAATAAAATAATATTTGATTACACCATCAAATTTTAGAGGGAAAAAATAAAAAACTACTTTTTCAACTCGTATTTTCAACTTATCTCTAAAATTTTTTACTCAAATTTCGAGAAGGAGTAATTGTTGGATGAAAAAATCAATTCTTCATCCAAGGAGTACCCATGTTGCATACTTTTGATGGATCCAACTACATGGAAACTGAGAAATACACGAAAAAATGTTATTACAATCATGTTTTTCGTGTATTTCTCAGTTTTCGTGTAGCAGTATCCATCAAAATTATGCAACATGGGTACTCCTTCGATGAGAAATTAAATTTTGCATCCAAAGAGTACTCCCGCTCAAAATTTTAGTAAAAAATTTGGGAGATAAGTTGAAAAAGTAGTTTATTATTTTATCATTTTTTAATCTTTTTACTCTTTTACTTAAAAAATTGTGAATCATCCCCCATGGTTGACATCATCATATTGAATCCTATTGGTTCTTATAAAGTTTATTTTGGTTGTACATTTTTCTTAGGAGGCCTATATTAGACATCAAAATTCCACTAATGGGGGCACACTCTTTTCGAGAGTAAACCTGGCAATCATGGAATTTTCGTACTGCAGTGATGCATTATTTAAAAATAGATGGCAAGAAATAACCTACACGAAGGATATTTTGAGCGGTAGTGTAACCGGACATGTAACCACCACAAGCCCCAGAGTGGTAGTCATTTAGATCTTTCTTAGCTTCCTCGAGAGTCAGACAACAAAATATTATAGAGTCAATACCAGTACAATATATGGTGTCCCCAACGATGCGATATGGTTGGGACTGGTAGAAAATCCATCTTCACTCAAAGTGTGATAGATCTGGCTCATAATTCTGGGTCTAGAGATATAGAATGATGTCTCCATACCATGGATCAAGAGTACTAATGAGAAAGAGAGTCTCGTCAAGGATGGACTCATCGAGAGGAGTGGGATCATCCGTGGTAGGAAGATCACATACCAACTCAGCAAAGACCAAGGACTTCTTTGACGTAGAAGCAATCAATTTTAAGTCGAATTGTTGGAGGATAACGATCCATTTTGAGTACTTTCCCCCAAGTAACTGACATGTGAGAATATAAGTCATGGGGTTGCAATCAGAAATCACTAAGGTTTTTCACAGGAGACTGTAGTGACGAAAAGGTTGAACGGCATGAAAAACAACCAATACAAGTTTCTCTACACGAGAATAATGGGTATCAGTATCAAAGAGATTATGGCTCAAGTACTACACCACGTGTTCCTAGCCATCATCATTGTCCCAAACAAGCACGATGCCAATAGTGCTATCGGTAGAGGCCAAATACAGACAATAGTCACGGTGATAATGAGGGGGACGCAACAACAGAGCCATGATGAGAGCTCGCTTCACTACATCGAAAGAGCTCTAAGAAATTTCATCCCATAAGAATGAGATTTGAGTTTTAATAAGCGCATAAAGCCTTTGGCAAGATCAACATAATTCAGTACGAAATGAAGTAGGAAAATATCTTTCCCCTGCAAACTTTTTTGTTGATGAACGGTGTTAGCTCCCTATAATTTTCTAGATTGATTGGATACAAATTGACAAGGGTAACATCAAACCAAGCTTTAGAGCTCTAGGATCTAGCCCTCCTAGTCTCAGAGAGGGATCTCTCAATATGTTTGTAAGGATATAGCTTGATGCTTTTAAGAGGTTGATTTTAGGCTAGTTATTAAGTGCAAGTTTGTTTGTTTGGGTTTGGTTGGGCATGATACTTTGATAGATTTTAGATAGGAAATATGGAAGATTGTTAAGTCATTGGGCAATGGATTCTAACAAGGTCCAAATGAGTTCATCAATGGTGCTAAGAGAATATGCAGGGAAATTTTACTTGGTTGGTGGATCTTTTAAGGTTATCATGATGGATTTGTGAAAGGGACATAAAGATTGAGAAAAAAAAACTAATAAAGGGCTGAAACAGAATCCTTTATATACTTGTAAACTGAGAGAGTTAGAAAATTGATAAGAAAAACAACATAATCAAAGGCATAAGCAGAACCTAATACATTTTATTTCAGACTGAAAACAGATAATTAACCAATACAAACATTCAGATAAAAACTCAGAAAGGTAATAAACTTATCCAACTTTCAGAGCTTTTATCATCTAGAGCAGAAAAAAATTTAAGATATACAAGTAACTATAACATTAGAAGGAGAGAAAACTCTAAAATCCAAAGTTACAGCTATAAGGCTTCTTTAAACAAATTTAGCTAAGTAAAGGCAGAGAGCATGATTTTAAACAGACTTCTTTGACAAACCTAGACAAAGCTGCTTTAAAGAGATGATTCCAAGAACAAAATATTTCAGTGGAAACACTATGCAGGGCTAACCATAAATCATGTTGAAACCAACTGATCTAAACTATTCAAGAAATCGACAAGCATAAGAAATACTTAGAGAGCAAAAAGATGAATTCTCTAATATATCCTAGCACAAGAAAAAATTAAGGCATTGAAGGACAAACAGATTTAAGGTGCCATTAGAAGACATTTCTTAATCTAAATTCTTTGTCCTACTGCAACATAGCAAAATGGAAAACTAGAAAACATAAATAAAAGAAAACTTCACCATCAACCAAACCTATGGATCTTGCAAACAATCCTTCTCCATCAACAAGCAAATCAGATCATGCATGAGTTCCAAGACATCAATTTCTCTTCAAGAGCTTCAAAGGACTATGTATTATTCCAGCATTAGTCATCAAAATCCAACATTTACAATGAGTTCCAGTGCAGTATTTATATTGCAAATGAGGAGTTGGAACTATTTTAGGGTTCAAAATGTTACTAATGATAGAGTAAATGCATCCCTGATCTTAAAAACAATGCAAGGAATAAGGTAGGAACATGTGTGCAACTACTTCTCTGTTTAATAACTCTGTCTTTACTTTCTAAGGATAAAATAGGTGAAAATATTGACTTTAAGGCTTTATCTTATCTTTACAATAATTTTTTTGACAACTTAAAATATCTTATGACTATGTAATAACTGTTAATTTGCCTTTATAGATAAAAAACAGGTAAAAGGTATCAGTTAGATATTTCTAAGGGAATAACTGCTCCTGTTTGATGTATTCGAGGTTTTATTTAGCCTATCTTTCCTTTATTTCCTCATTAAAATGTATTTAAGGCCTTTAAGCCTTGATCTGCCTTTAATTAATATGCTCTTATTGTCCTTCTTATTTTCTGCTTTAAACAACTGTTTTTATCCTGGATCCTTTATATTTCGACCTTTAGCCTTGAATCACAGATTTTGAAGGGCTAATATTTTTAGCTTTATCCCTTTAAACTGTGTTTTTGGCCTAATTCTGCCTTTAGTTTATGTTTCCTTTGATTTTAACCAATAAACCATGTCTTTATGCCTTTTAGCCTCGATTTGTCTTTTTAATAAATCTTCTTCGTTGTCTTTTTCTGTTTCTTCTTCTAAATAGCTGCTTTATCTCTTTATTCCTTAATCTTTGTCTTCATTTTTCTTTCTTCTATTTTCTTTGTCAGTGTACATGCCGTGGCTTTAGTGCACTCGAGGGTTTGATTGTATAACTAGTGCTCATGAGGCACCGGTCAAACCATGAATTCGAACCCTGTGGAATCCCTTTCTTCGTGATTTTGCCTTTGTTTGGGCCACGAAGGTCATCACCTCTGGCCCTATCCCTTTATGGATTGTGGGAAGGCTTTTCAGACTTAGAAACACCATTTAACCTGCATATAGACCAAAAAAAATTAATAAAATCTACATTTTAAAGGTTAAACTACTTCGAAGGCTTGATATGGCGGTGGAGGAGCATTGCAAAGAGGCAGAATGTAGGCGGAGAAGGAAATTCCATGGCGAAGAGGTGAAAAACAGGTTTTGAATTTGAATTTTGGCGCGAAATGGTGGAGGTGGTTTTGGAAAACCATTGGCAGTTTTCGCGCAACAATCAGGCAGTAATTGGTTTATCATGAAACGAACGCGATTCCATACAGGGTGCAACACCTGTCCACCCCAATACAACCTATTTCTCGTAGATTTGGGTCATTAAAACTTGACACCAAAATCCACATGAAATCGAACGTGGGCCATTGGATTTGCGGGTGGTAGATCTACGGCCACAAGGGAGTGCGATAGTGGAAGTTGCGCGGGCAAGGAGGTAGTGGAGGCCAGGTGACAGACGAAGATTTGGAGATTGTTTTGTTGGTGGGAGGTGGGGTCGAGGTGTGATGTGGGCTATTTTGTTTGGTAATGCAGGTATGGTTGGGAGATGGGATGGAAGGTAGGAGCATGGTAGCTGTTAGATCAATAAGATCTACGGTTGAGATGAACCAAGGAAATGCATATTGCGGAGGATGGAAATAGCGAAGGAAGGCAGCTAAACAAATCGGGGGAAGGTTTTATGGGGGGAAGGAGGACCGGGAGCGGGGTATGAAGAGAAAAGGGAAAAATGCTAGGAGGAGGGGTGAAGGAGGTGGCCTTATGGAAGGAAAAGGAACTGGGAGCTAAGGTGATAAAAGGGGGCTTAGTGATAGCAGGTGGTCGGGGGGGGGGGGTGAGGTTATATGAACAGAGGGGTGGAGGACTTTAAGCCCTCGAGGGCTTAAGGCCCAATTTTTATAACAGAGCGGAAAAAAAGGCCTAAACCAAAGTTTAGTCTTTTTTGAAGCTTCGACAGGCTTAAAAGAGGGTTTTAGCGGGTGGTTATACCCTTGGTTTATGTGGAGAAGAGGGGTTGGGGCTTAAACGAATCAAAGGGGCTTAAAGCCTTATGTGTTTAATATGAGCGTAAAAAGGCTTAAAGAAGGATTTTTAAGCTTTTTAAAGGCTTCTGATAGGTAAAAATAGGGATATTTTAAATCAAAAAGGGGTTATTGTGGTTTAAAAAAGGGTTTTTAGAAGGTTTTTTAGAGAAATGAAGGGTAAATGAGAAGGGGGAAAGAAGGGAAATTTGGGGGAAATGAAGATTTGATGAAGGGGAAGTGGTCATTTTTTAAAGAATAAAATCATTGTGGGATAGGAGTAAATGAGTGAAAATTGGCAGAGGAGATGGAGATAAAAAAATGGAGAATATAGCCTGAAACAATTTTCCTTTTGAAACAGAAGGTGATTTTTCAAAAGGCATAGATGAAGATATTCGATGACTTGATAGAGTTAAGATAATGAAGGCTGTGAGATTTCTAGAACTTATAATGCTTGTTTGAAATATTATTTCTAGAAATCTAGGATTGGTAATTTAGTCATCTTTGGACAAAGTCAAAATTATGGATGACTAATAGTGGCTCCACTTGGGAAGGACAACTTGCTTTTTAAGGTGTCTAGAACCTCAGTTATCAATCTTCTGGATTTTAGTAGACCAGTGTCTTATCCATTGGGTAGAATTTCTTCCTTCCTCTGTTGTTTCTCTTTGGATTTGAAAAACATTTCAGCAATCTGCATTATATGACATACTTCAAAGCAACATCACTACCTACCCAATCCTACTTGTCCTAGCATTTTTTCTTCTCTTGAATGCATTTGAACTAGCAAACTCTTTGACTTTTTATTTTTGAAAACAGAAATAAACTATCTAATCCTATCGTTATTTCTTCAAAGAATCCACATTAAAATGTTGAACTCTTTATTTCTCTACCTAACTATCTATCTGTCAAGATTAGGCTGTTTGACAGATCTTCATTCTCTATATTCTAAAACAGAAATTTAAAACATAGCTAAATCAGGATTAAGCAGTCTGATTTGCTATGGTATCTATGGCTTTATGTACAGGCTGCACATAGACTTTATTTGCAAAAAAATAAAACAAAATTGTGAAGGCTTAAGATCTGAAAGTTATAAATATCCTTCTATTCTTTTTACAGCTCCTTCTATTCTTTTTCCAACTCTAGTTTTGATCTATTTAGAGCTATCTTTTTCCTTTTCTTGGTTTAGGTTTTGAGTTTGTTTGAACCATTCTTTTCTATCCTAATCTATTCTACTGATACACCAAGATTATACAGTTTGGAAAATCTTCTTCACTAACCTATCAGCATGAAATTCAAATTTACTCAATCATGTTTAGGTTGTATGATTGAATAATTACAAGTAGTGGCATTTGAGCTTGCACACAAACATTATTTCGCATAAAATAAAATCAGAAAGATAAGGCCATGATTTTTCTTTTGTGAGGCGTCCTTATCTATCTCTTTGGTTATGTTTTAAGCATGTGGAACCAGTATCTTTTCAATCTCCTAATCTATGTTTCTTTGAATAAGTTAAGTCTAAAATAATGTTTTATCAATCAAAGTTTATACTAACTTATCAACATAAATTTAAAGCATGTTTAGCCATGATTAGGCTAGATGACTGAACAAGATATCATTTTGAATTAGCAGTGGCATTTAAACTAGCTCACTTTCATAAACTCTCTTTTTGGGGTATGGGGTTGTACCTTTCTTCTTTTACTAGTCTGCCCTTTTTTCATTTTCTATTGTTTTTATTGTTTTTTTATTTTATATAATTTCCTTTTAACTTCATTATGTACAATGAATAAAATTTTGAAACCAAGACTCTTTACAGAAATAGTGTTTGAGCATCCTACCATTGACAGGACCTCCAAACATTTCAATTCCATCAAGTTCCTTCAAAAAGAAAGCATTGTTGCCTCTCACTAAATCAATGATATAGGGGCCTTTCTACAGATTTTCAAACTCACCATGTTTTCCTTTCTCTTCCCTTCTAGAATCCCACTTTAGAACTATATTTCCAACTTGGAAATCATTTTCTTTAGTCCTTTTGTCAAATAGTTTCTTGATGTTCCCTTGGACTATTTGTGTTTTGTTGTACACTTCCTCTCTTGACTGTTGTAAATGAATGGTTCGATTGATCCTATTCTGCATATCATTCTCTTCAGCTTGTACTTCTTGAAGAAGTTTCATGACTGGAACTCCTAAGGATGTTGGGAAGACTGCATCCATACCATAAACTAACTGATAGGGAGACATATTTATTGACTTTTTGGTGGTTAATCTATCAGCCCATAAAGCATGAATAAGCTTACTATGCCACAATTTATGATTCTTCTCGAACAATTTTTTGATAATATTGACCAGGATTTTGTTGGAGGATTCAACTAATCCATTCCCCTGGGGATAGTAGGCAGTAGAATGACCCAATTTGATATGATATTTATAGCAAAATTCAACCATTTTTTTACACTTGAAAGTAGCAGCATTATCTATGATAATTTTTCTAGGACAACCAAATATGGATAGTATGTTGGTTTCAAGGAACTTAATAATGACAAAGTCAGTAGCATTCCTAGAAGGTATGGCTTCTATCCGCTTGGTAAAATAATTAGTGGCAGTGAGGATCCACTTATGTTGGGCTGAAGAAGATAGGTGAATTTCCCCAATGAAGTCCAAACCCCAGTGTTGAAAGGGAACCTCAACACTGATGGGATGTAAGGGTAAAGGTAGGAGTTTTCTCTTTACATCAAAAATTTGACACTTATGACAAGACATGACAAGTTTCTAAGTATCTAGGAAAAGGGTGGGCCAATAGTAACTAGATCTTAGGATTTTATTTGCTCTAGTCTTCCAGTAAATATGTCCTCCACATTCTCCCTCATGCAGCTCATGCATGATTTTTCCTGCATCAATCTCTAGCAAAAATTTAAGCAATATTCCAACGACATTCTTCCAATACAAAACTCCATCTAATATACAATAATTTAAAGCCTTCTATTTGACAAATCTAGCTTTTATTTTTGACAAAGAAGGAGGAGCATTCAGATAAAAAAACACATATATGATGTCAGCATACCAAGGAGAATTCATGAATGTTTCTTCAATGAATGGTGTTGTACATTCTTCTATCTCTTCCAAAATATCAACCATGTTCATATTTAAAGCTTGGAATTTTGACTCGGCCATGAGTTTCGCTAATCCCTACCCTTTGATGAGTTTGGTGGGCCTGATCTCTAAGTCATATTCTAAAATGGTAGCAATCCACTTACCTCTTTTATCATCAGGGTCCTGATTAATTATATCTTTGACAACTGTGTTTGGGACAAAGGCTATGATATGTGAATGAAAAATATAAACTCTAAATCCTTCAAAGCTTTGATTAAGGCAAAGGCTTGTTTCTCCATAATGTTATACTTTAGAGGGGAATCCCTTAAGGATTTGCTGAAGAACGTAATGGGCTGCTCTTGCCCCATGATGTTCTTTTGCAACAATACTGCTGCCATAGTATGTTAAGAGGTAAAGGAGAAAATGTAAAAGTTCTTGGTGAAGTCAGGGCTGATTAAGACTATTGTTTGTGTGAGTGCTTGTTTTACCAACTCAAAAGATTTTTTTGCTTCCATATTCCACTTTACTCCTATTTCCTTTTTCAACATATTCATGATATTTCTTAGGAGCTTAACAAGGTTAGGGATGAATCGTCTTAGGAAGTTAACCTTTCCAATGAAAGATTGTAGCTCTTTAATGTTCCTAGGATGGCTGATTAGTAAGATGCCTTCTATTCTTTTCGTATCTATCTTGATTCCTTCCTCAGATATGATGTGACCTAAGAGTTTTTCTTCCTGAAGGCCAAACAGAGTTTTCTTAGGATTTAGGGACAGGCCATAATTTTTTCAATTTTCTAAGACTTTTCTCAAGTGGACTAAGTTCTCCTCATCAGTCAATGCAGCAATGATAACGCCCCCCAAAATAGTTCAGAGTTATGAAAATGCAATGCTTTTCCAATTGAATTCACTTTCCCAACAAATGAAATTTATTGAAAATGAAAATGCCCCCAAGAAAACACATATTTAAATTCTCTAAAAAGCTCAATTTATTTCTGTTTTGTGTGAGATGGGAGGGTTTTGGACAACTTGATTATTTTGGCCTCTTTCATCCCTCCAATGTTACACTCTTCTACATTTGTTTCTATGGGTTCCATCTTGGGTTTTTTAGCTACATCATTAAAATAAAACAACTCTTCTAGTGGTGTAAGGCCTCTTGGCAAGGTGTCATCTTTGTATTGCAGAATTTCAATTTCTCTTTGATCTGATTTATCAAATACTTCTACAACACAAGGTTTTTGAAGGTGGTTTATATCATCATCAAAGGGAAGCTCTGTTTTGGGAGTTTCTTTTTCAGCAGAATTATTTCTTTCAAATCTCAAACTCTATTTTGTGCTTGAAAAGTCATTTCTGGATTGCAGAAAATCATCTATTTGGTCATCATTGTCAAACACTTTCCAATGATTCAAGTTATCTAGTACAGTAGGCCTATTCCTTATTTTTATGAGGTGTTGATTGTTTTCATAAGGTAAAGAGAAATTGTTGGCAGCAAAGGCAAGCTTATTGGCAAGGCAGTTTTGGGCCCTAGGGATGAAAGTAAGCTCATATTTATCAAAGGTTTTGAGAAGATATAGGGAAAAATTTCTATATTCCCTTAACCTAGGGTTTTTCCCTGAATATTATCCCTTAATTTGATTGATGATTAGTTCAGAATCTCCTTGGATCAGGATTTTCTTGGCTTTGAGATTTTTAAGTAAGTATAAACCAATAAGGAGAGCCTCATACTCTGCAACATTATTGGTGCATTGAAAATCTAACCTATAGGAATGTCCTTTATTTGTGTTGTGGATCCAAAAACTAGCCCCTGATCTGGCCTTACCATAAGAACCATCAAAGCTTATATGCCAAAGGGTGTCAATTTCAGTTTTGTCAATGTTCTGTACTTTAGAGCTGCTAGAGTGTTGGGAATCATTTTCTTGATTAGAGAGCTGGTTTGATTGTTTTGGGGGACTTAGTTCTCTCTCATTGTCATTCACTTGTTCACTTATTTCATTCTCATTGTACAGGATGAAGGAGTCGAGGTATGAGTGAATGGAATAAACTGGTGTGTTATTCAACCTATTTATGTTACTCACGATGTATTTCATGTGGGATTTCCAATACAATCTTCTTGTTTGATTGAAGACTGGGACGGTGGAATAGGTCATATCCATTTGAAGGATTCCCTGGAGTTTGGCCCCCCATGATCTAGATAAAAGCATGCCATACTTTGGGGGGATGTCAGCCACAACTGTATCCATGACTAGATTCTTAGCAGGGATTTGTACCAGATTGACACACAGATCCTTGATTAGGCCCAGACACTTAACCCTGCTGGAATCAAAAGAATACAATTCTTTGTAGAGGTTTGTGATTTCTAG
This sequence comes from Pinus albicaulis, assembly GCA_034641835.2. Taxonomy (NCBI): domain Eukaryota; kingdom Viridiplantae; phylum Streptophyta; class Pinopsida; order Pinales; family Pinaceae; genus Pinus; species Pinus albicaulis. The sequence goes on along the minus strand of CM076571.1, from coordinate 367,828,637 downwards.
GCCCAATCTCTCCATAGCATTATGCAAAATTTTGTCATGTATGTTTAGACTGACATAGAAAGGAGGGACTGCTCCTTCTTGATATCTTCCTTCTACTTCAGGACCAAACAACAGTTTTGGTTTATCATCAGTTAAGTTCAATGTATCAGTATCCTTGCCTATTTTTAACACTTTGAAAATATGGGATCTATATACCTCTTGGGTTACCAATTCAGTGAGGGTTATAGTGATCTTGATTTTGGAAATCTCCCCCTCAAAACTGAAAGGCGCAGGTGTCTTTATTACATTTACATTAGTTTTACCAACCATGAACTTTTCTACATTTTAATTTGCTAATTCTGATTTCATGGTTTGGACACTAAGGTTTTTTCAGGGCCACTATTTGAAGTACTAGGGTAGCTTGAATCATTACTAGGCTGGCTAGTCTTTTGCTTGTTTAGTTCAGTCTTTTTAGCCATAGTATTTTTGTTTTCTGCTGTATTTTTAGGGATAGGTTCAGAGTTTTTTCTAATAGCAGTGTTTGGATGATCTGTTTTAGGAAAATCTTGACTCTTCTTGCTCCTAATGTTATACTGCCTATGGACTTCCATTATGGCGTTCTCAAATCCTAATCTGTAGTCTTCAGAATCTTCGTATGATTTCTCATTTGGTTTGAAGAAAACATTTTGTGTTCTTCTCTAGTAAGGAATGTGTTATCCTCATCATCCGAACCTATGACATTTACATGGTCTTCTTCCAACTGTTCAGGCTATCTTTCTTCTTCATCTACATAGTTGTCTTGGAAAGGAGGTATGATTTGTTGGTCACTCTCTATTTTTCTGGTTTGAGGTTGATTTCTCCTAAAGTTTTGATTTTGATTCTAGGATTGGTTTTTATTTTGAGAAGGTGTTAGGTTTTCTCTATATTGAGATCTTTCATATATGCTCATCCTCTTCATCATCTCCTCCATCATCCTTTCCATTTTTGAGTTAGATGTGGAAGGTGCAACTTCATCTCTAAATGATACACTCTTCTCAGTCTTCATTCTAGCTCTCTTCTCAATCAGATTTGCTTCTACACTAAGAGCTCCCTTCTGCATGTCTTCTAAAGTTAAGGGGTCCCTTTCTCTCAGCTGATACGCCATTTCGAGATCAAATACTTCAGAGAATTTGGCCAAAGCTGAGCCTTATGGAGGTTTCAAATCTGGGGATAGTGCATTATAAACACTATTAAATCTAGTGCAATAATTTTGAACACTTTCCCCAGTGTTTCTCTTGAGGTTGTTGTAAACTGAAATTATTTGGAGAGGGTTCTTCCTAATTTTCCATTTGTTTATGAATGTTTGAAGTAAATAAGGGAGATCATTTATAATATTAGAAGTTAATTTATTGAACCATTTTCCTGGTTCTCCCCTGAAACTTTGAGCAAACAATCTGAGCTTAATGGTTTCTTCATCTATCTCATTTCTATCAAAATAGTCATTCATCTTGTCCACATGTTGTGAAGCAGTAATACAACTATTAGCATCATATAATGGAATCTTGGACTGATAGTCCTATGGAAAATTTGCTAAAGGTAAAGGAAGGACTAGAGGGGCATAACATATTGCCATGATAGGAAGTTGTGGGAAAAATGGGTGGTTTACAAGTGGAGGGTTTATGAAAGGAGGGGGAGGATTGAATGGATTGGTTGAATAGTGGGTGTATGGATAACAAAAGTACTTGGATTAGCAAGAGACTGTTGAGCAGATCTAGGATGAAAGAAACCAAAGCTATGAATGAAATCAAGATCAGGTGGAGTCGTATGTTCACCACTATGTTGGGGTGAGTGTGGAGACTCAAAGTCTATATGATCTATATCACTAAGTGACTTAGTTCTGGATGGGTTTCTTATGAATGGTAAGTCAACTTGTGTATCTTGCAGAGATGAGAGATTTTTAGGGACAGAATTAGCTCTATGAATTGGTCTGACAACAGTTGAAGTCTTGGATTTAGAAGATTTCCTAAGGATACTTTTTGGATTATCAACTATCTCAGGAGGATTTGGGTCTGGGTGTGATCTGGTATAGGTCCTTCATGGAGCCAGATCTCTTTATTCTCGCAAGGTATAACTAGGCCTTAAAAACTGTTTTGGACTGATTTGACACAATCCTAGACAACCTGTTGTACCTTAAGTGAAAATTCCTTAGCTGTGGAAAGGATTGTGCTTAAGACATTATCTGTTTGTGTCACAAGTGATTATATGTATGCCTCTGTCTTATAAACCCTGAACGGTGATTATATAACACCCAAGTATCAAATCAATGAACGTTCTGCAATGCTATTTATCACTTATGCTGAATTGAAAACGGAAGAAAATAGAAGAGAATTTCAATCTGATATGCTGTCAAGAACAGAATCTATCATTTTAAAATCCTGAAGAATTAGAATAGGATAAAGTTAAAATAGAGGAGCGCCTATTAAGGTTTTTTTAACTCTTAAATACATATGTAAAAAGAGACCTGCAGCTCGTACTCAATTTTAGTCATAGAAAGGAAAACATCATGTAAACAGGAAAACTTTTCAACATAAACAAATGGTAGAAACTTGCATACTTCTTCATTAATTTTTCATTCTCAAGTACAAAAGTTTTGGCTTCAAGGTTCAAAAACTCGGACCATTTATCTTTCTTGAAATTGTCTTTAAATATAGTATCACAAGACAGTTTCCAGTAATGAAACTGATTCTAAATGCCCTAACTAATTCTAATTGCTTAAACTACTGACTGTTACGGAGGCACATGCCTCAAAAAGGTTCTATTACATTTACATGATTTTGAGAAATAACATAATGAGAATTTGAAAGTCTCTAATTTATGAGAACAGCTGCTCCTGAAGTGGTTGTTGAATCAACGGCTACTTTTGGTTGAGCCGTTGGGACCTCTGTTGTTGAGTCTATTGAAAATTTCTTGCACTTCTTCCATAGCTCATTTTGAGATGTCGAGGAATTTTTGAAACTTTGATATTCTTTCCTGAACGCCACAATTTGACTGTGTGTAGGTTTTCCTGTAAAGAGAGTCTTCACCATCCATAGCAAATTTAAATGCCTATGCAAGAAGTTAAACACAGTTTCTCCTTTTAAGATCTGTGTCTTTTTGTGCCTATTATCTGCCTTACTTTTTGCTAATGTTAACTGATCTTCATAAAACTTCCATGACATGATATTTCCTTTCTCAGTCCAGCATGAAGGCAAACCTATTCTGGTCAATTTTTCAAATGATATATCAAAGTTCTTTACTGTCTCCTTGATTCCCAGTAACCTTTTCTCTGCAACCTTCCGAAGATCATTCTTAATTATCATCTTATTAACTTCCTGAGCATAAAAATATATGTCTTGTATTCCAATATCTTCTAATTATTCGTTTGATTTGGAATTGTTAAAATTTATAAACTTCCTAGCCCAATTTGTCTTTTAATGGTCGTCTGATTTTCAGATAATATCTCCTCTTCATGTTCTGAGATGAGGCTTTTCTCTTTAGCAACTATATTTAGGGAATTCCAATTTGAATTCATCTCTGAAATAATCTCACCCCAAATGATATCTTTAGCTTTTATCAATGAGATATTACCTTTTAACTTCTCCATGAGATCTTTAATTTCATCTTCAGCCTTCTGTAATTTCTGTTTATTCTCATCCGCTTTATCTTCTAGTGCCCACATGATCTTGGTGACCGTTTCTAACTTTGATTGAGCCTGCTTTCGATCTCGTTCTTCCATCTTAAATTTTGTGCTAAGCTGAACAATCTATGCTTGAGGGTCTGCATCACCTGTTGGAAAAACAAATGTACAAGTATGATTTTCAATATGGTTTTGTAATGAAATAGTAGTATGCTTTACTTTAGTCAATTCTTCATCTTTCTTCAACAATTGTTGATGCAATTCTTCTTTCTCTTTTTCCACCTCTGCTACTTCTGCAGCCATTGAATGTTCTGCAGCAGGTAACTTCAGGTTTCTTCTTAGGGTGGATATCTCTATTTCTGCACTCTTCATGAGCTTCTGCACTGCAGCCTTGTCATTCGGATCCACACCAATCTTCATGATAATGTTTTTTAACTCTTCGTTTTTAACTGATAAGGCCCTTGAATTGGCCTTCTCCATCTTGAACTATTTGATAACTTTTGCAAGCATGTTTTCATCTTTAACCGCTGTGGCATTAGTCTTGGTTAAATCATTAACAATTAACTGTCCAGTCTGCATATAAGGTTCATCTTATCCCACAGTAGGATCTTTTTAACATCCATAGTTATATTTATCTCATTGAAACTGCTTGAAGATCCAAGGGACATCCCTGTTGGATGTGTTAGAGCCATTCTAAATTGATCCTTTTCAAGGTCCATTACAGTCAACAACCTAGTCTGATCAGCAGCTATATTATGCTCCACCTGAGCTTCTACATTAGCTTTTATTCTCTGATTTCTTTCTTCAATATGTGTAAATATTTGTTTGACTGAAGGCATCTTCTCTGAATAAAGCGTGCGACCTCTAGGAGAAGAGGGGATATTTTGTTCTTCATTGATATGGAAGGTAAAACTAGGTGAGTTTGAAGAATGATATTCAACCAATTTAGTTCTCTTTTCCTCTCTCGGCTCTTCATCATCTACTTCAACAAAATCATCCCTACTTCTTTTATTTTCCCTTTCAGTTATAACAGGTGTTTGAATAATCGTTTTTGATGTATTTGATTCGCCTGGGTTTGCCAGCTTCTCCTGATCAGGTCTGCTTACGTGAGAAAATGCAGAATATCCATTCTCAATTCTTCTCTGGGAAATCACTCCATGGGGATCATATGACCATTTTTCTCCTAGTAGCAAATGTGTTTCTTCCAACATTTTAGAAACTTCATCAAAAGATAGCCTCATATTGACCACGAAAGGTCCCACACTCATAGGAAATTTATACATAAAAACTTTCTTCTTGGGAAGAAAGTGCACCTGATCCACATTAAGGCTCTGTCTTATGACTTCCAAGGCGAAAAGCCGCATAGGTACAAAAGTCGGGAGCCTATAAGGCTCAATACTAGCTCCATACAATCTTATCTCTGAATATTCTTCAAACAAAAACCAATCTCCGAATCTGCAACTAGGTCCTAACTGTAGGAACTCCCGGGCTTTTGGTAGAAAACATGGAGGAGGAACTCCATTCAAAATTCTATAAGCAATAGACAAATAATGACTAGAAAACTCAAATAACCCTGCTTCATTTCCTTCTTTTCTAGTCCTCTCAGTCCAAAATAAAATAGATTTCTTTTGCTTGTTAACATCAACTATAGTCAACCCCAAACTCATAAATTCTTTGACATTTTGATATAAAAATAAATGCACAATCAATGACGGGAACTTAAAGAAACCTGTAAGAGGAAAGGTCATCAACCGAGAATTTACAATCTCCTGTCAGAAAGATGGAATGTCGAGAACAACCCCTGGTTTCATCATTTACATCTAGAACACCATCATCATCCATGGTCATTTGTTTTGCCCAAAAACTTACAACAAGTTCTTAATCAAAGCATATACTCAAAGATCGGCGATTTCAAACTAAATCTTTATCCTTCAGTTTTAGACTTTGAATTTGATCCTATGTAGGAAGTTACGTACTGATCAAATTCTTCATTTGAAAGGTCCCAAAATGATTGTTTTAATGAATTTTCAGAGAATTGCAGCAGGACTCGCCAGTGTTATGAATGTTTCATAATGAATCATGCTTTCCATACCCACAAACATTTTCTCCTCAGACCACTATGAAGAACTTACTGCAGGATACATCGAGGAGACCACCCATGAGAGAATCAAGAAAGTTGGCTTTGGGGATAGGCTACAAGGCACCAAGTCCTTCACAGAGAAAATCAGATTACTATTTTGGTCACTAAGATGCAGAAATGTTTATATGGGGCTTAAACTGATGTTTTTTGACTGTCATAGAAGAGCCATACGTTCCGACGCGTTTGTCACAGACTTTGACCACACGAAAGTGAACAAGTGTGATGAAGATGCACCAAAAGAAAACCCAGCAAGACTTAAAAATGGGTAAAAAAAAAATTTTAGTCGGACTGATGTAAAGCGAAGAATAAATGCCTGGATGACGAAAGGGAGTTTGAGAAGGGGACACAATTATCTTCCTCTCGCTATGACATCACTGGGTTCGAGGCGTGGCAAATTTTTGGTTGCCCCCCCCCCCACAATGCATCCACGCCGTCGATCAATTTTTACCCGTGGTCAAACGGGTCAATTGCGGGGGCAGCTGATCCATTAACTCACGACATCTTCACACCTCCGCAATTCATCTCCGCTCATAATCTTCAAGGATTATTGCTTCCGCCTTAAAACTTGCTCGATTTTTAAACATCAAATGATAACACGAATCCAAATAAAGTTTAATAATAAACTTAATTGGTAACGAAATTCAAAAATATTTCTTTTTCATGCTAAAGTATACATTATAGCATAACATATACTTTTTTTTTTTTTAAATTCAATTTTTTTTGCTATTTTTCGATTTTCAAAAATAGAAAAGAAAAGGATATGCAGATGATCCACAACATCTGGCTCCACCTAGGGATAATGTTTTTTCCATGAAACACTAAGAACCTGTAGATTAGTGCCTTCACTTCGGGCATGGAGTCAAAATTTTCTTGATGGAAAATGTACAATGATCACACCGGATATATACAATGATGATGAAACAGTTGTTAATTCCAGAAATAATGCTTTAGATATTTCCCATTCACAGGCACATCTAGTACTTCTCCTTCAATATTTTCCAGCATGAAAGTATTATTCAACCTGACTTCATTGATTTTGAACGGAACATACCACAAGGGATCAAATTTGTTGTGTTTCCCTTTGTCTTCCCTTCGGGTATCCCACCTCAATACCAGGTCTCCCTTCTAAAACATGATTTCTTTTTCTTTCCTGTCAAATATTGTCTTCATTTTTTGCTGATAAGTAAGAAAATTCTCTCGAACTTTATTTCTGTTTTCATTTAACTCCATTACATTATTCATTCTTCTAATCATGGCATTAGGTTCTTCTTGGGCATCTTGAAGGAAAGAAATCACAGGTTTCACCAACTGAGTAGGAAACAATGCCTGAGTCCCATATACTAGCTCATAAGGTGACTTACCAGTGGATCTTCTGGTGGTCATCCTCGTTTCCCATAGCGCAGAAATTATCTTTGAATCCCAGTTCTTTTGGTTTTCATTTATTGTCTTCTTCAGAATTCTTACCAATGTTTTGTTAGAATATTTTTCCAATCCATTCCCTTGTGGATGATAAGCTGTAGAATGAGACAATATCACATTTTAAGTCTGAAGGAAATTAATAAACCTGATTGAGTTGAAAACTTGTACATTATCTGTCACAATCTTTACTGGACATCCAAATCTGCTAAAGATATTTTCTTCTAGAAACTTCATAACAACCCAATCATTTGCCTTCCTGGTAGGGATTGCCTCCACCCACTTTGGAAAATAATCTATAGCAGTAAGGATCCACTTAAATTTTCCACTAGATGGTGGATTGATTTCCCCAATAAAATCCAATCCCCATTATCTAAAATGTTCTTCAATAAAAACAGGGAGAAGAGGTAAAGGGGCTAACCTTTTCTTTTCTGCAAACACCTGGCATTTTTTACAAATTCTGATGGTTTTATATACATCAGCAAATACAGAGGGCCAATAGAAACCTGATTTAAGAATTTTATGAGCAGTTACCTTCCAACTGTAGTGACCCCCACACAAACACTCATGATATTCTTTAATTACTTCTAGAACTTCCTCCTCTATCAAAAACAACAATAACACTCCAGCAGGATCTTTCCAATACAACTTTGCTTCAATTATAACATAAGGTTGAGCTTTGAGTTTTAAAGCTCTGTATTTAGCTCTATTTATTGAAGGAGGGCAAGAAAAAAAGCATAAATAATGCACACTATCTTTGTACCAATCCAAGCAGAGAAATTTATATTTAATTGCTGACTTCGACTGAACATCACCTGTTTCTTCATTGACTTCCTCTACAGGTGCCAATAAATTAATTCCTAGTGCTTGGAAATTTGATTTTGTTAATAATTTTGCCAGCCCCAATCCTTTAATCAAATTTGTTGGTTTAACATCTAGGTCATATTCTTGGATTTTAGCAATCCATTTGCCCCTTTTCCCGTCCACATCACTCTGTACTAAAACATCCTTTACAGCAGAATTTGGAACATATGCTAAAATTTGAGAATGAAGAACATAGGTTCTGAATGCTTTTAATGCTTTCACCAGAGCATATACTTGTTTCTCCAATATATTATACTTCAACTCTGCATCTCGGAGCACCTTACTGAAATACGCTACAGGTTGTTCACATTTTTCTTCATTTCTCTGTAATAACACAGCAGCAATTGTTGAGGAAGATGAAAATGAGAAAATTTGAAATGGCTTCACATAATCTGGACTTATTAGAACAGGTGCTTCCTTCAGGGCTTCTTTAATTCTTTGAAAATATTCTCTTGCTTCTTTATCCCACTTCACCTCTGCATCCTTTTTCAACATGTCTGTTATTTTCTTGACAATCTCTACATAATTAGGAAAAATCTTCTTAGAAAATTAATTTTCCCAAGGAATCTCTGAATATCTTTCTTACTTCTGGGCAGTGGAATTGACGGTATGGCTTCGACTCTTGCTGGATCAATCTTCATTCCTTGTTTAGAAACAATATGTCCCAGCAGTTGACCCTCCTCTAGAGAAAACAAATATTTTTTAGGATTCAGCGATAAACCATATTTTCTACACTTCAAGAAAGCTTTCTGCAAATGCTGTAGATGTTCTTCATCAGACTTTGAAAAAATTGTGACATCATCCAGATAAACAACCACAAATTTATCTCCTACAAATGCAATATCCATTGCTCTTTGGAATGTAGCCCCTGCATTCATTAAGCCAAACGACATCCTGGCATACATGAATGTTCCCCAGGGTGTAGTGAAAGCAGTCTTCTTTTGATCTTCCTTCTCCACAGCAACCTGATTATACCCTAAAAAACCATCCATCATAGATAATCTGTAAGCTCCAGTCACTTTTTGCAAGACAAAATCCATCTTCGGCAAAGGATAATTATCTTTCAATGAGGCCCTATTCAGGTTCCTGAAATCTACGCACAGCCTTATCTCTCCATTTTTCTTTCTGACTGGTACAAGATTAGAAACCCAATCTGAATATTTGAGAGGAACAATTATTCTAGCCTGCAGTAATTTCTTTACCCCTTTTTCAATCAGAGCCAACAATAATGGATTGATTTTTCTGAGTTTATTTATATGCGGTTTTACTCCTTCTTTCAGCGGGATTTTATGCTGTATAATACTCCTATCATACGTCTTTAAATCATCATAAGACCAAGCAAATACATCTTTGAATTGTTTGAACAGACCTTTGTACCTCTCTTTATAGTCCTCCAGGACTCCTTTGAACAATTTGATCATTTTAGGCTCATGTTGAGTTCCTAAATTACAATATTCGACATTCTCATCTTGGTTTGCTTTCTTCTGATTCACTTCCACGTCATTTGCATCAAACAATATTTCGATCGGAACCAAGCCTCTTGGAAAAATATTGTCTTTCAACTGAATAATCTCCTGGCCACCAATCTTCTTTTTCAGAGTCTTACCATCCAACTCATGTTCATCAGTTTCCAAATCAATCTGATGATCTTCAAAATCTTTGATCATCAACAAAAATTTCTTAATTTGTTCATCATCCTCAAAGACCTGCCAATGTTTGACATTGTCAGGGACTGAAGGTCTATATCTCATCTCAATCTCATACCTTAGTCTCGGATTGATCGGAGGCTTGAATGTACTGGCTGCAACTACTAAAGAATCAGCCATTCTATTCTCTTCCCTTAGAACAAATTGTAAATTGAAAGCTTCAAAGTAGTTTTCAATTAAATCCCAGACCTCATTCCTATATGCTCTTAATCTGGGATGTTTAGTTTGACACAAATTATTTACTTGTCTAATGATTATTTCAGAATCCCCAAACACGGTCATAGACTGAATTCCCATTTGCTTTGCTGTCTGCAGACTAATGATTAATTCTTCATATTCTGCTACATTATTAGTGGACTCAAACTCCAATTTAAAATAAAAGGGCATAAGGTTACCTTCCAGAGATACAAAAATGAAACCAGCTCCAGTGCCTTCTTTAGAAAATGCACCATCAAAATAACACTTCCAAAACTTGTTGGAATGCAGCTCCTTATGTACAATGGTTGAAGGGAGCTGCCCTTGTGACTCTTTAGCAAATTCTACATCTTCATGTAGCATGAAACAGGAGATATCCTCCTTCTCTTGCCCATAAATAGGTGAATTACCTGCATATTTCTTGGTAGCAGTTTTTTGAAACCTAGTTTCTCTATACAACCTTCTTTCTTCCCCATTAAAAATAGGAATTATAGCATATGTAAAATCTAGCTTCAAAACTCCTCCAAGCTTTGCCCCCCACGATCTAGATAATAGCATACCAAATCTGGCTGGAATATCTGCAACTACCACATCCATCATAATGCTCTTGGCTGGGATTTGAGCCAATGTAACAACCATATCCTTAATAAGACCCACACACTTCACCCTTTTTGAATCAAAATAATAAAGGTCTCGGCATGGCTTAGTGATTTGAAAATTCAACTCTTTCATCACACATAATGGCATCAAATTGTGGGATGCTCCAGAATCTAACATACAATTATGAAAAACAAAATCATGTAACAGAAGTGATATATAAAAAGGAGGGACAGATGAATCTACCTCTTCAACATGAGGTCCAAAAGTAAGCACTAGTTTTTCTTCTTGTAAATTTACGGTATCACCCACTTCATCAGACTGAGATAAATTGATAAATTCTGCAATCTCGTTCTTGTAACTAGGTGTTTTGATTAATTCAAGAATAGGTATTTGAATTTTCACTTTCTCTAGCTCTTTCGACAAACTGAAAGTTTGATTTTGTTTTGTCAAATTTTCAGGTTCTTCTTGATCTTTCTTGGAATTTAGAGCTTGATTAGAAACAGTAACCACTTTCTCCAAAATAATAGGATCTTTAATCCTTGTTTGAGAAGCCTCAACTTGATGTTTTTCCTTTTCTTTTTCTTCATTCATGGGCTGCTTCCCCTTATTCGTCTTCTTAATCTAATTTTTTTGTAGTGGAGTCACCATTGGAGCAGGTACTAATTCAGGTTTTTTTTCCTCACTGTCTTGAGTTCTTAGCCTCTTTTTTTACCTCAAATCATATTTTTTATGCAACTAGGATTGCATGAAGTCGGTGAACTGTCTGCAGTAATCATCCATCTCTTCTTGAACAAATGAAATATCATTTTCTTCCACTTCTTTTTCCTCAGCTTCTTCTTCTGTTTCATCGTCTTCCATGTAGACGGTAGAAATTCGAACATCATCCCCTTTCTCATCATCATCATCTGCTGAACGAGAGGAAGCTGCCTTTATATACAAAGGTGCATGTACCTGGTCTTGATCTTTTCTTTCTCTTTGTAAAATCTACAAGGGCTATTTTTTAAATTGGGGATTAAAAATCCCTCTGTTTTGCTTTTCAGGCTTATTACTATCTATTTCCAACTTCACTAATTTGTTAGACAAATTTTTTATGACTTTAGTCATATCATCAATTCTCTGATCTTATGATGAAGCTTCTTCTTTGGCCTTTCTTTTATCTTGAACTTTACCAGCAGCAGACATATTAGCCTCAATTTCCAGAGCATTATTTTGAATCTGCTCCAAAGTAGGGGACCTTCTTTCTCTCAGTGTAAAACTGAAATATGGTTCAAAAGCACCAGAAAAAACAACCCTTTCTCCAATAGGAGGGGGTTTCATTTCCAAAGGAAAACTATTATACAATTTGTTAAATATTTTCACGAAATCATTCATATTTTCATCAGGTTTCTTCTTTATTGCATTGAATTCGGTTAAAGAATAACCATGATCCCTTTTTTCGCCCCATCTCTCGGTGAAACATCTTTCTAGTCCATCCCAATCATTTATGGAACCATTGGGCAATCCTTTAAACCATTTCCTTGCCTCTCCACTTAGAGACTAAACAAAAAGTCTTATTACAACGTCCAAATGTTCAACATTTAAATTCTCAGCAAATGTGCAAAATAGGGGCAAGTGCTTTTCTGTAGTGATTTCATCTTCACCAGTAAATCTAGGGAGTAACTTGAGATACTCCTAAGGCATATCATGCATTCATTGAGCTAGATTTAATGGTGCATATCTATTCATCAAGAAAGCAGGGGCCGCCATGTTTATGCCTGGATTAACTGCTCCTTGAGCGGGGGAAAAATGAATACCAGTTGTAGGTGGGGATGAATGAGGTGGAACAAATGATATAGGAGTTGGAGTACGAACGATTGCTGAAGAGCTGGCAGCTGTATGGGGCTGAGTTTCTGTAAAAGGGAAATACACAAACTCCAAAGATTTATCTTCTAACTTAGGTTCTTGAAAATGAATGGATGAAGGTGATGATTCTCCTTCCGAGAAAATGAATTTCTGGGAAACTTCCTTGGACGCGAAAGTGCGTGAACTGCTGCCTGGTGCAAGCAGTGTAACTTATGGTGTGTCAACTATTTTTGGTTTCTGGCTCTTCTTTGAGACGAGTTTGTCAGGATCAGACAAGACAGGAACTTTTTGCTGAGAGGTATCCGACCTCGTGTGAGGTTTCTTAGGAGCCAGAGCTATTTTTAAAACAAACACAGCTTATTATTTCCTCCTCTCTGAACAACTAGAGGAAAATTAAACTAAACCCAGGGAAAATATTCGAATCTTCATCCTCGGAAACGGCGCCAATTAATGTTGTACCTAAAGTGACAATTCCTTAGCTGTGGAAAGGATTGTGCTTAAGACATTATCTGTTTGTGTCACAAGTGATTATATGTATTCCTCTGTCTTATAAACCCTGAACGGTGATTATATAAGACCCAAGTATCCAATCAATCAACATTCTGCAATGCTATTTATCACTTATGCTGAATTGAAAATGGAAGAAAATAGAAGAGAATTTCAATCTGATATGCTGTCAAGAACAAAATCTATCATTTTAAAATCCTGAAGAATTAGAATAGGATAAAGTTAAAATAGAGGAGCGCCTATTAAGGTTTGTTTAACTCTTAAATACATATCTAAAAAGAGACCTGTAGCTCGTACTCCATCATAAAAAATATATACTTTTCCTTAGTCAATAAAAATCATGTAAAACAGAAAACTTTTCAACATAAATGTTGGTAGAAACTTGCATACTTCTTCATTAATTTTTCATTCTCAAGTACAAAATTTTTTGGCCTCATAACCAAAAACTCTGGACCATTTCCATTTCCTTGGAATTGCCTTGGGCATAAAGAAATCCAAGGCATGTTTTAAGGTAGCTGAAACTCATTCTAAATGCCCAACTAATTCTGAACTCAACTATTGATCACATAAGATAACATGCCTCAAAAGGTTCTATTGCTACTTGATTTTGAGAAATAACATAATGAGAACTTGAAAGTCTCTAATCTATGAGAACAAATTACTTCTAAAGCTGCTATTTAATCAATCAATTACTTTTGTTGAGCTGCTAGACCTCTATATGAGTCTATTGAAAATTTCTTGCACTTCTTCCATAGCTCATTTTGAGTTGTCGAGGAATTTTTGAAACTTTGATATTCTATCCTGAACGCCACAATTTGATTGTGTGTAGGTTTTCCTGTAAAGAAATTCTTCACCATCCGTAGCAAATTGAAATTCCTATGCAAGAAGTTAAACACAATTTCTCCTTTCAAGATCTGTGTCTTTTCATGCCTATTATCTGCCTTACTTTTTGCTAATGTTAACTGATCTTCATAAAACTTCCATGACATGATATTTCCTTTCTCAATCCAGCATGAAGGCAAACCTGTTCTGGTCAATTTGTCAAATGATATATTAAACTTCTTTACTGTCTCCTTGATTCCCAGTAACCTTTTCTCTGCAACCTTCCGAAGATCATTCTTAATTATCATCTTATTAACTTCCTCAGCATAGAAATATCTGTCTTGTATTCCAATATCTTCTAATTATTCGTTTGATTTGGAATTGATAAAATTTATAAACTTCCTAGCCCAATTTGCTCTTTTAATGGTCGTCTGCTTTTCAGATAATATATCCTCTTCATGTTCTGAGATGAGGCTTTTCTCTTTAGCAACTATATTCAGGGAATTCAAATTTGACTTCATCTCTGAAATAATCTCACCCCAAATGACATCTCTAGCTTTTATCAGTGAGATATTACCTTTTAACTTCTCCTTGAGATCTTTAATTTCATCTTCAGCCTTCTGTAATTTCTGCTTATTCTCATCCTCTTTATCTTCTAGTGCCCGCATGATCTTGGTGACCATTTCTAACTCTGATTGAGCCTGCTTTCGATCTCATTCTGCCATCTTCAATTCTGTGTTGAGTTGAACAATATGTGCTTGAGGGTCTGCATCACCTGTTGGAAAAACAAATGTACAAGTATGATTTTCAATATGGTTTTGTAATGAAATAGTAGTCTGCTTTACTTTAGTCAATTCTTTATATTTCTTCAACAATTGTTGACGCAATTCTTCTTTCTGTTTTTCCACCTCTGCTACTTCTACAGCCATTGAATTTTCTGCAGCAGGTAACTTCAGCTTTCTTCTTAGGGTGGATATCTTTATTTCTGCACTCTTCATGAGCTTCTGCACTGCACCCTTGTCATTCAGATCCACACCAATCTTCATGATAATCTTATTTAACTCTTCATTTTGAACTGATAATGCCCTTGAATTGGCCTTCTACATCCTAAACTGTTTGATAACTTTTGCAAGCATGTTTTTAGCTTTCACTGCTGTGGCATTAGTCTTGGTTAAATCATTAAAAATTAACTATCCAGTCTCCATATGAAGGTTCATCTTATCCCACAATGGGATATTTTTAACATCCATAGTTATATTTACCTCATTGAAACTGCTTGAAGATCCAAGGGACATCCCTGTTGGATGTGTTAGAGCCATTCTAAATTGATCCTTTTCAAGGTCCATTACAGTCAACAACCTAGTCTGATCAGCAGCTATATGATGCTCCACCTGAGCCTCTAAATTAGCTTTTATCCTCTGATTTATTTCTTCAATCTGTGTAAATATTTGTTTGACTGAAGGCATATTCTCTGAATAAAGCGCATTGCCTCTAGGAGAAGAGGGGATATTTTGTTCTTCATTGATATGGAAGGTAAAACTAGGTGAGTTTGAAGAATGATCTTTAGCCAATTTAGTTCTCTTTTCCTCTCTCGGCTCTTCATCATCTACTTCAACAACATCATCCCTACTTCTTTTATTTGCCCTTTCAGTTATAACAGGTGTTTGAATACTCGTTTTTGATGTATTTGATTCGCTTGGGTTTGCCAGCTTCTACTAATCAAGTCTGCTTACATGAGAAAACGCAGAATATCCATTCTCAATTCTTCTCTGGGAAATCACTCCATGTGGATCATATGACCATTTTTCTCCTAGTAGCAAATTTGTCTCTTCCAACATTTTAGAAACTTCATCAAAAGCTTGTCTCATATTGACCACGAAAGGTCCCACATTCATAGGCAATTTATACATAAAACCTTTCTTCTTGGGAAGAAAGTGCACCTGATCCACATTAAGGCTCTGTCTTATGAATTCCAAGGCGAAAAGCCGCATAGGTACAAAAGTCAGGAGCCTATAAGGCTCAATAATAGCTCCATACAATCTTATCTCTGAATATTCTTCAAACACAAACCAATCTACGAATCTGCAACTAGGTCCTAACTGTAGGAACTCCCGGGCTTTTGGTAGAAAACATGGAGGAGGAACTCCATTCAAAATTCTATAAGCAATAGACATATCATGACTAGCAAACTCAAATAACCCTGCTTCATTTCCTTCTTTTCTAGTCATGTCAGTCCAAAATAAAACAGATTGCTTTTTCTTGTTAACATCAACTATATTCAACCCCAAACTCATAAATTCTTCGACATTTTGATATAAAAATAAATGCACAATCAATGACGGGAACTTAAAGAAACCTGTAAGAGGAAAGGTCATCAACTGAGAATTTACAATCTCCTGCCAGAAATATGGAATGTCAAGAAAAACCCCTGGTTTCATCATCAGTGCATACATTCCCAATACTAATTTATCAACTGTATGGTCATTGTCTTTGCCCAAAATCTCTGCAATGCAGCTCAGAATCGGTCTATACTCAGCATCGAACACTTCTAAACTAAATTCTTCTCCTTCTAGTCAAACTTCCTTTGAATTTGATCTCAAGTAGGACATGCATTGATCAAATTCTTCATTTGAAAGGTCCTCAAAATAACGAGCCAATGAATCTTTAGAGAATTACAGTGGTGACTCGTTTTCAGGAAAGCATAATGCTTGGCGAATTAACTGCGTCGATACCTACAAAACGTTTTCTCCCTGCGAATTCATTATGAAGCACTTACCAGGATACATTGAGGAGACCAGCCATGAGATAAACTCGGGAAAGAAATGGGCTTTTGGGATACATGCGGACAGTATACCAGAATTCTTCATGGCAGAGAAAACCAGGGATTTCTCAGCATTTAGGGTCACTTGATGATGCAATAAGAAATGGTTTACAGAAGATGTGGTATCCTGGATGTCTTTTTCACTGTCCATGAGGGAGGTGAGGCTTGTTGAACCAGATAGAGAGACTCATTTTTCCATGACTTAACGGACAACGGAAAGTGAACGGAACGGTGACGGTGATACAATTTGAAAGGGGGAAAACGACAGCAAGTTATTTGAAAATGGGATAAAAAAAACCTTTTAACAACTGCGCAAAGCCATATTAAATGCCTGTAATGACGTGTAATGTTGCTGATGAGGAGTACAACTGTCTTCCACCTCGCTTTATGACATCACTGTGGGGGCTTCTGGAGTACGGCGGCAAATTTTTGGTTGCCCCCCCTGCAATGCATCCACGCCGTTGATCAACTTTTACCCGTGGTCAAACGGGTCAACTGCGGGGGCAGCTGATCCATTAACTCATGACATCTTCACACCTCCTCAATTCATCTCCGCTCATAATCTTCAAGGCTTATTGCTTCCGCTTTAAAACTTGCTCGATTTTTAAACATCAAATGATAACACGAATCCAAATAAAGTTTAATAATAAACTTAATTGGTAACGAAATTCGAAAATATTTATTTTTCATGCTAAAGTATACATTATACCATAACATATACTTTCTTTTTTTAAATTCAAAATTTTTTGCTATTTTTCGATTTTCAAAAATTGTAAAGAAAAGGATATGCAGATGATCCACAACAGAACCTATGGGACTAGTGGCATGAGGAATACCTATTGCAGGCTAGTGGAGTCACTAGGTGTAAATTTTTAGCTTTTCTAAAGGTAAAATATTTTATGTTCCACCACCAAATTCTTGATAAAAGATCAATCTAGGGAGTACTTTTGGGTTTTCAGTTCCTTTATGCAGCCTTAAGGTCAATGAGTATCCCCTAACTAAGTCATTATCTTGCTAGGATGATGAAGTAATTAGTTTCTACTCTGGATATGGGTTGGTTTTTAAGTCAAACTAGGGATGTATATGAGTCTATAAGGGCTTGCTATGCAACTATGAACTCAGTGTCCCACCGTGATTGCCACTATGTTAGCTCCATGTAATTTTCTAGATTGATTAAGATACAAATTGACAAGGGTAACATCAAACCAAGCTTTAGAGCTCTAGGATCTAGCCCTCCTAGTCTCATAGAGGGATCTCTCAATATGTTTGTAAGGATATAGCTTGATGCTTTTAAGAGGTTGATTTTAGGCTAGTTATTAAGTGCAAGTTTGTATGTTTGGGTTTGGTTGGGAATGATACTTTGATAGATTTTAGATAGGAAATATGGAAGATTGTTAATTCATTGGGCAATGGAGTCTAACAAGGTCCAGATGAGTTCATCAATGGTTTTAAGAGCATATGCAGGGAAAGTTTACTTGGTTGGTGGATATTTTAAGGTTATTATGGATTTGTGAAATGGACATAAATATTGAGAACAAAAAACTAATAAAGGGCTGAAACAGAATCCTTTATATACTTGTAAACCAAGAGAGTTAGAAAATTGATAAGAATAGCAAGAGAATCAAAGGCATAAGCAGAATCATTTATGGTGACCATGATCCATGATCCATGTAGGCCCTCTTCTCGCTACTAATGGCATGTGAATACATATGGATGATTGAGAGCCAACAAAAAACACGATACAATATATAATAAGTGTAAACACTAGCTATCTAGCAGATCAAGTAGCACCTGATTATTTGCATAATCATGTAGACAAATATAGAATGAAAACATCGGATGTTATTATTGATAAATTACAAAAGGAGATCTTACAACCAAGCCTTGATGTTGGAGGCATCCTTAGGTGAAGATATGAGTCCCTCACCCAGCTCAAAAGCAATCCTTCTCCCATGCACTTAGGCTTAATCACGATGCTAGCATGCAAAGGGGTGAGAGTTTAGACGAGTCTGACAATGATCAACCAAGCTCTAAACTTGACGGAATGAGGGATGTGAATTTATAACAACGAGAAGGAGGCTGGGAGCCCATGAAAGGATGATGAAGGCCCACTTTCTAAGGGATGATCCCCCATGGATGAGATCAAGGCTCTAAAATGAGAGAGTTTGACCCTATCATCTATATTCAATAACTAACTTGTCACCCTTGAGCTTCTATAGGTCGAAACGTCTCCTCCATTTGAGGAAGCACTGCCAAGAAGGGGATCAATGTGAATTTCTAAGAAATTATGGCACTGACAATGCTGGACTAGAACTAGGAAAAGGATATTAGCACGGTCATGGCATGAGGAAGGGCGTTGACCCAGTAAACTAGGAATTTGACCAAGTTTCTTCAGTAATATTTCAAGGAAGTCTTCTTTGGATATTATAGGGGATATGTTATCATATTTCTTGATTATGGAAACATTTTACATGATTGGTCATGGGGAATTTCAAGATCAAGGACGATAAAATGATAATGGTGACAAATTAGCAAATTGCTATGTAAATCTAGTACATGAATGTTGTTGCAATGCAGGAACGTTGGTCTATTACAGGAATGGATAAATTGTAACAAAGGCAGGCATCACTTTCAGTCTAATTATTTCCTCTATCTTAATGCACTGATACTCAGTCACACAGATTTCTTTTCTTTTCTTTCATTTACCATGATTATTTTATGTTGATTCAAGTTCCTTTCATTTTATTCTTGTAAGTATTTCCATTTATTGATTCCAGTACCATAATTCCTTTCATTTTATTTGCTTTCCATTCTTTTGATTATGCAAGCGTAATTAGAAGGGTAGAAGTAGAGTTAATGAAAGTTTACACAATTATTCTTGGAATTTCTTGTGCTATGCCTCGAAGCTTACGAAGCCCTGGGTTGAAAATTAAGTGTTGAGGGAGTTTGTTGAATTATAACTCCAACACCCAACATTTTGGTGCCGTTTTCAGGGAGGCATTTAATATTTGGTAATAAATCTCTAATTTTTTCTGCAGTAGGGGTAAGTCTACTTCATTTTTTCATGCAATGTGCTTCTATTTCTTGAAGGATTCCTTTTAGTTTTGAATCTTTTTACTTCCATCATTTTATTTGATATTTTATTTCTTGTAATTTTAAGTTTTTTCTTTTTTTGGTTTGATTATTTTAAGATGAATTCCTAAAAATGGTAGGGTTCCAAAGCCTAATAAGGGATGAAGAAACACTGATAAATCTGAAACTTTCTCTCATATTAGGCGTTCTTTTGTAGGAATAAAATCCAAACAAAAATAGACCCATCACGCAAGAACTATCTATTTAGACTCTGAGAACAGTAGTTCAAGGGAGACACAACCAACAAAGGGAGAGAAGGAAACTACTGGAATTCAAACTAATTTGAGTCCTAGTCAGCCTTCTCATTCTGTTGAGAGTGGTTCAATTGGAGGTACAAAAATGGTAGATCACCAGGACCATGCTGAGGGGACTAGTGATAATCAGGTAAATGAAGAGAAATCCACCTTTGGATTTCCAATCATGGATCCACACATGGTTGTGCAAATGAAAAAAATTATGCCATAAAATCTTCCTCATTTTCATTGTAAGGTACATGAGGACCCAGATTCTTTCTTATTCGAATTTGATATATTATGTAGAAGCTATGATTACTCTACAGATGCCCATAGTTTAAAATTATTTCCTACAACCCTTAAGGATTTAGCCTTGCGATGGTTCATGTGGTTGGGAGGGAATACTATAGCTTATTGGGAAGATATTAACACGGTATTTTTTTTCAAATATCAGGAATATTGCAAAACTAGAGAAATGCGGGATGAGATATTCACTATTGTGCAAGGTGATGATGAAACCTTGGAAGACTATCGAGAAATATTTATATACATCCTCCAAAGGTCAAAACAAAAATTTTACCCAAGTACTTTTAGAACCTTGTTCTTACATGATCTTACTGATGATGCTAGAAATAATTTAAAATGGTTAGGACAAGGGGATATTGCTCAAAAATCATTTGATCATATTTGTGACTTGTGCGGGAAACTCTCACAGAACCAATATAGATCTAGTAGACGAATTTGAAGTAAAAATAATAAACCTAGGTCTACAGATGCCATGATCATTGGTTTGGAGAATAAAATTGACAATATGAAAATTGGAATAATGAACACCATTAGCAAACAAATGGACTCTTTAAAATTTCAACAAAAAATTGTAGAAGAACAAGATTCATTGTCTATTTATTGTCCAAAGTGTAGGAAAAATCATGTTTTAAGAGAATTTCCTGTTGATGTTAAAGCTGCTAATAAGTGTGTGATTTGTAAAGGAAAACATACCACCAAGGAGTGCCCTTCTATACCAAGATTGAAAGCAACATTTGAAGGAGAGAAATCTGAACTTGAGCCATTACATGCTATGGGAGCACAGAAAACTTGACCTCAGGTAGGTACAAGTATGATTCCTACACATGCACCACATTGTTTCAGTTATCATGCACAACCATATTCCTATCATAATACCAAACACTCTCAACCTTGGCAACATGGGAATCACTTTTAGTATGGGTAATCTCCTAAAACTTGGAAACAAGTATGGAAGGGATCAACCCATCCTCATTATTCCTATCCTACACCCATGCAATCATATCCACATACATATGCACCTTATCCAATTCCATAACGATATTTATGAACCTTACCTCAACAAAGTCAACTTATGGCAACATTACCTTTACCTCCACCTTTTCGACCACCCCAATTGCCTGCTCAACTGGTACCAAACCCCAATAATAAGGTGGCATAATTGGTTCATTTAATTAGATTGCACCCTTCACCCATTCATCAGACCATGATGGTTTGGTTCAATGAACTTCAATTGAGATCGAGGAGGGTAGTAAAACCAGAAAAACAAAAGCAGCCTATGGTGATTATTTAGGAGAAAAGTGAGGAGAAAACTCCTAATCATTCAAAAGGAGATGTCAGCATTCAACCCACACCCACACCTTCAGAGCTTTTTCCATATTCTTCAAACCGACCTCCCTATCCAGAGAGGCTATTTATGGAGAATAATCACCCCACTCTCGAGTATAGTATGGCTTTTGAGATTAGGAATATTTTTATAGAGGTCCCTTTGCTTCAGGATATTAAATAGATCCCCATCTGTACAAAATAATTAGGGAGATCTATCATATGAATCCAGGAAGGAAAATATTAGAACCTCAAACCATTCAGTTCATTGGCAGAGCAGTCGAATTGATGACAAGGTGTGTACAAATGGAGAAATATGTCGAACCTATAAACCTGATTGTTTTTATTCAGATAGGTGATGTCCTTGTCCCCAATGTGTTAATGGACCTAGGGCCACCCATTAATGTTATGACTAAGAAAAACCGTGGATCAAATTTGGTTGGTTCATATTCATCCCACCCCTATTGTGCTTGAACTTGCAAATAGATCTAAAATCAATCCAGAAGGTGTGTTGGATGATGTGATTGTTTCAATTGATTCTTGGGAATAACCTGCAGATTTGATCATGCTTCAGCAAAAAAATATTGCTAGAGGACATCCCTTGATTTTTGGGTGACCATGGCTTGCTACAAAGGATGCTTATATTGGGTGTCACTCTAGTGATATGCACATTTCCCATGGAGATGCTCGGAAGAAATTCACCTTATATCCACCAACTAGATCTATTCAGAAGCTTTGAGATACCTTATGGCTATAATACAATAGTGATGAGGAGATTCAATCAGTTTCTTAGATACACCATCACATCAAATCAACTCAGGAGTGTGAGATACAATAATTCTTGAACAAACTAGATACAAGGCCAAATTTTAACTAACTTCGTCAAATCTTTAGCCTGGAGTTTTAAGAAAGTTACAATTCTTAACCTTCTTCACTACAGACTCTAGCAAGACCTCCTTGTACTCTCGAACCTGTTAGAGTCAGTCTTTGCAGCCTTCCTCCAGTGATCAAACATGCTCTTTCAAAGTGATTTTAAAGTGTCAAGGTCAAATTTTATCATTTCAATGAGTCTTCAAGCAAAATTTGGTCACTAGGCATTAGGTCTAGGGTTCCAAAGTTGTCCAAATGTCATTCCATGTCACCATTCAGCTGAGTGTACCATCATTCAGAGGGTTTTCATCATCATGTCAAGTTCCATTGAGTCATTTTACATCTTGTTCATGCTTCAGTTGTGCCTAGGTAAGGTCCATTTCCCTCTCCTAGGGTTTTGGAGGTAATTTCTCTTGGATGGTCAAATCGTCGGAAAAACTTGTATCCTGATGTTCAAACACCTTCCCCTATCCTTAATATACCTCTTTAAACACTTCCCATCACCGAGATCCCCCAAATTCCTCATTTTTGCACAAACCCTAGTTTCTAGCCAAAACTTGGCAATTTCCTAGGCTAGGCCTGTGTTTTGCCCTTTTGGACCCTTTCCCCTCACTCAATCTCTGTGATTCCACTTTCCCCTGCTTCCTAACATCCCTCCCCACTTCCCAAAATTTCCCCAAGAATTTATAAGCCCCCTATCCCCTTCATTTCGCTTCATTTCGACAAAATTCCTTGTTTCACACATCGGGGTAAGTTTCACTCAAAAGATGTTTCAGAGCAATCAAAGATGAATTTTGGAAAACGGAGAGAGGTTTTTGTCCACAACATCCCAAGGAAGAAAAACCTCCTTCACTTTTTACACAGGTATCATGGTTTTAGAGAAATGTCAAAAATACCGTTGCCTCAGGAGAATTGAATCCACCTCTGAAGTGACCTTGGGAAAATCACGATTTCTCCTAGCATGGTTGGCCAAATGACTTGCTTGATGATTCAAATGATAACTAGAGAGAAATACATTTCCAATGAGCTATCATGAGCTCAATTTGGAGTTGCGGAAGACCTTCAAAAGTTGATTGCAACAGCGCTCTGCCTTGAGGCAGCCTCATTCTGCTCATTTTGACTAGTGTTGGGAGATTTGATTTTTGACAGGGTAAATGGAATCCAAATTGCATAATTCCACTTGTGTTGGAAAGTAGACTCCAATAGCTTTCCAACGCGCTATCACACGCCCGATTTTGACACCGGGAAGGCCTCCAAAATCTTTCTGCAAAATGCCCTATGTGGCAAGAGGGAACAGGAGCGACCCACCTGGGCAGAGCGACCCACCTGGCCATTTTTCATAGTGTAAATTTGCGCAGGAGCGACCCACCTGGGCAGAGCGACCCACTCATCAACAGAGGTCCAAAAAATCATTTTGAGCGCCCATTCTTGTTTGGGATTGCTTCAACTGGGCTTCAAACAGGTTTCTATCAATTGCTTGATGTTTTTGAATGCATTGGTGGCATCATTGGTGGTTTCAAACGTTTCAAACGGAGGATTTAAACCCCACAGTCATAGCATGATCATTTTCAGGGTTTTAAAATGAAAATGAATGGTTGCATGAGTTTTTTTTCTATCTTATATCAGTGACACATCCAGCCTTGCATATAATATCAAAACCATATTGTTCTCATGCCCATTATGCCATTGTGACCATTGCTATTATTATACCATGTTTAAAACCTTTGTTCCATGGTGACTGTGGTTGTACTATGTCTCACTGCCCCAATGTAAAAACATTCTCATGACTTTGTTTCAAACTGCCCATTGACACCTTTTTTGTTATTACTCATAGAAAAACACATTCTATTGATGCCATGCTCTCCTTTGATAAGATTTGTTCAATATTTTTGAAAGTTGCCCGCTCCCTTTGATCAAAATTTCACTTGCATTTAAACACAGAGATTGTGCCTCTTTTCCAATCCATTTAAAACAGAGATATTATCATGGTTTGTTTCCTTATGGTGTTTTTACGGTGGGGATATTTGTTGGGTGTTTGAAACATACATTATAACTTTGCCTTCACTGCATCTATATCAGTATACATATTGCACATATCTTGTTCGCAGCCATGACGGACAGTCAGTATGAGCGAGTCGGACCGATGTGGCCTCAATCTCGTTGAGGTTGATGCACTGAGATGGAGCATACCAGTGCACCAGTAGTGGTAACATATCAGAGAAGCCACAGAGCTTTGGTTCAACATCACGACGAGTACTATCTTCACCCGGGGTGGAAGGGGTCTCGTTGACTTCATCAGCAACGCGAGTACTATCTACACATGGCGTGGAAGGGGTCTCGCCTTCTTCATCAGCGCAGGTACATTCACAGGATAATGATGGAGAAAAAGACACCAAGGTCCCATTTTTCATTTTCAACAGGTTGAACATACACATTGCTACATCCTGGGTGACAACAACATCACTTGGCAGAGCAGTGTTTTCATCCGCGAGCTGCATGCACGGAGAGCAATAAAATGGCGGAAAAGGCCTGATCCACTCCGGATTTTGGCCGAGGCTTCATTGACTGAGCAAGAAACATGATGGAGGACCTTTGCTCCGAATTTGGGCAAATTCGGAGAAAATTTTGTCATTTTCAAATTCTTGGTCTAAAAAACAGGTTTTGCAGCTACGTGGCTCGCGCGCTCATGCGCTCGCTTTTTTTAGCACTTGCTGGAGGAGATTTTTACATTTTTGGATTTTCATGGTTAATTATGCATCCTCTGAAGTCAACATCATTTCAACAAAATCTGGATGGTCCAAGCGATAAAAACACCATGAAAACCACCTTGCTGCCACCTTTTGCACCAGCAGGAAGTACCTCTGGGAGAATGAGGTTTTGGAGGGTCAAATAAACTCCAAATTCAGAAATTCCCACTTGGGCTGGAAAGCAGACATCCCGGGCTTTCCAACGAGCTATCATGAGTTCAATTTGGATGTCGGGAGCTACTCTCAAACTCAGCCCGGAACATGAGCGACCCACGCAGCTCAGGAGCGACTCCACCTAGAGATTTTTCAGTTTTCAAATGCCACGTATTTCGCCTATTATGGACCAATTTTGCTTATGGGTAGAATTTTGGGTTGTTATGATGTAAATTCATGTTTGGCATGTAACTTTGGCTTGTTTTTATCCTCTAGAAGATTCACTCTCAAATGAGTAAAATCATGTAATGGATCGCTTCACTTTAGAGCCAAGTCATAGCCGCCTAGATTGTAGTTCCATGATTAGAATTGGTTGAAACTGGATCCCTCAAGAGGGAATTCGACCCCTAGAGGTGGGGAAATAGGAGGATCTATATATTGTAATTTCGAGGCATTCTACGTGTTGACTCTCAGATACTTTTGATACTATTGTACATACTTTTCATATTTTGGCTAAGGAAAGATCGTGGGTTTTGCGGCACTTGTTGGGATCCTTTGGTGGTGTTCTCGTTCTTGATGATGTTTCTCCTTTTTAATCGTAAGTTTCTTCATGTTTAATGTTGCCATCCTTTCACATAGCTTCTGAATCCAACGATGAGTGAAATAAGGTTGAATCCATTGTTTACAAGGTTTAGCCTTGAATTCAAGTAGTTCTATATGTTTTTCACTGCTTGGAGAGGATCCAAGTTCTTCTTTGCCCTCTTCAAACTCTCCCTCGTCGGTCTAATCTATCCATAAATCCAATTTAAAGCATCAAGAGATCCTCACCTACTCGCCCAAATTTTGAATCCCGCAAAGGTCCGACCTTATCCCTGGACTCAAAACTTGTTTTCCCATTACTCCACGAAAACCCAAAAAACCAAAAATCAAACATACCTATCTCTTTTACTAGCCTAAAACTGGGCCTATTGTAAGTCATATCGCATCCTATTGCTTATTTTCTTCGAGATTGATCTTGAGAGAGTCTCTCTCCCGTCCCTCGTAGGGCTAGCGACGAGGCTGAGCGGGTTTGATGAAGCCTTGAGTTTTATCATTTCAGCCCGAGGTAGATTTGAGTGCTAACATAGTGGCGAATTATACCGGGGAGAAACTCAAAACGTTGTTTGTTATGTGACTGAGTCCGAAGTCACGCTGTGGGGAAGCCTTCGAAACGTCGTTGCTATGCATCAGCGAAGTAGATAAACGCCGCCCGCCGATCTCCTAAGAATTTGTAATCGTAGCATTTAACTTGTAAATTGCCCTGTAAGACGTGTATCAAGTTTCGCATCCGGTCGCTGATGGTGAACAACGACTGCATAAGAAGGCTGAAATCATTCACCGGCGACTTCATTCACCGAACAATCCAAATCGATGCTTCATGGTGATTTCAATCGTAGGAGATCAAGAGTCGTGAGATTTTCAAGATGGACCGAATCACGAGAAGATACGCTCCCATGTTTGGTGATCATATTCCGTGCTTCTTTTCGAATAAGATGCCCAAGGTAGATTGGTCGAGGAATCTCGCCTACGTTTAACGATGATGGTAAGAAAGATGCCGCTTTACATTTGGTTAATTTCACATGCATATTCGCAAGTTGAAGGTGGATTTTCCCGAAGATTTCTTAATGAAGATATTCTGCCACTTCCGGAAGGGTGAAGCCCAATCATGGTATAAAAATTTGTCAGTTCGTATATATTGTTCGAGGATTTTCATGCTATGTTCACGAAAAGATATCAAGTATCTTATCCATCATTAAATTTAGTTCATGATCATAAAACATGCTTATTCTTTATTGAAAGCCTGAGAGATATTATGAAGATGATAATTTCATAAATGATGAAACCATGGAGGCTCTATATGAGAATCCATTTTAGCAACATGAAGAGAACCTAAAGGATACCTATCAAGGTGCTCGTGGAGACTTTGCAAATGTGCTGATGGCCATATGGCTGAAAATGATGAAAGGGAGAATGTCATTTCAGATCTGCTCACGTATGACAGCAGCATGCAAGTAAGTCCAGCTTCTAATTTATAGACGTGATAATGTCCGTACAACTACTCGCATTCAGATTCGTATCATGATGACCAAGCATATCTTGTGTTGAAGCCCATCAAGGAGAACTTCAATAAGCAAAACTATCCAGGGGATGCGTAAGACACAAGAATGGATCCAAATGTTCTCAAATTACACTGTCACCTCTCATCATTAGAACACAAATTCTTCATGAAGAAGCAATCAATGGGCTTCATGAAAGTCAAAATGAGACCTTTTGTGCAAGTAAGTGGTAAATCTCTTTCAATAACTCAAGAAGAAATGATAGTTTGAATGCCCCCCGTCATATGAAGACAATCAATGGTTGAGCCGAAGAAAACAAAGGGCATTATCTCCTCTGTCTGAAGATGAGATAGACTGAAGTATTGAAAGGTCATGTTCCAAATTTCTCAAGTTAACGCAGACTGCAGCTAGTAACACATAATGTGAGTGTTGATGAAACTGTTGTAAAAATATCGAGAGGGGGCGGAATCGCATTATCGCATATTCAAACTTTACTTTTTCATTCCTTAAAACCCATACGCTTACTTTACTACAAGAACTGGCCGATATACGCGGATCCCATTTATGAAAACTAGCGTATACACAGAGATCTAGATATGTCATTAAAATCTTCACTTCTATTAATCCATCATTCATTCATCAGATGTTCAATAAACAGTAAACATGTGCAGTAAGAACAGAATAAACCATCACACAAAGCATCACACATGAACACCAGGATTTTTAGGTGGAAACCCAAATCGAGAGAAAACCACCGTTGCAGTTGCTCAGCCTTCAATATTTTATTATAGAGAAAACATCTTACAACATATGTGCTGGCGCAGACTTGACCAGCACGCAGGCACCCACCTGCGCTCGTTTACCAGCCTCTCCTGGAAGGGAGCTACGACCCCCTGACTCGTTTACCAGCCTCACCTGGAAGGGAGCTACAACCCCCGATCTCGTTTACCAGCCTCACCTGGAAGGGAGCTACAACCCCATGACTGAAGGCTACAACCCTCAGCACCACCTTGGACCACGTTTCATCAATTTTCACACTGGATCCAACAACTTCAATAGAACACCACTTGCAGGCCACATTTCATCATATTTTCATACTGGACCCTTTTCATACTTTTAAGCACAACCATACATCATCAACAGATACATATCAACACAGATCAGATAGCATAAACACAGCAGAACAGCTCAGATATTTCATACCCCTTGCTTCAGCAAACCCTAGTTTGCATACGCTCTTTTACTTCACTGATATCGCGTATATACGCGCTTCCGTCCACACAAACCGGCGTATACCTCAGTGTATATTTTATTGCGCATACGCGCTTTCTCTTCGCTGAAGCTGCGTATATACGCGCTTCCTCCGCGTCAAAGTAGCGTATAGATCTTCAATTATTCCAGAGCAACATACTTCTTCAGATCAGATATTCAGTTCAGATTTACCCTTTCACTTCAGACAGATGTTCGCCTAGATGTTCGCCTCATCACAGATCTAGGCCTTCCATAAGCAGATCTAGTAAATACAAATGCATTTCAGATCTAGATCCCCTTCTTCATCATTGGTGCATCATACACTCATATTTATCTTCAAGTGTAACCCTTTCCAATCAGATCTACTTCAGAGAGAAGTATTCATTCAAGCTCAGACATCTTGCTCCCACCCTCTTGTTGTGCACAATGAATTTCTTCTCCTTTTATATGATTATCCTTTTTCAATACCATGAGCCCCTTTTTCAATACCATGGACCAAAACAATACCATAAGCCCAAAACTACCTGGACGGGGTCAATTGGGCGGATCATTACCCAATACTATGGGTCAATACCATGGTGGTTACCCTTGGATTTGCACTTTTTGAGCGCTTTAGCCCATACGCGACTTGTAACGTTCCTTTCCGCGTGCATACGCGACTTCCCCTAGGCCAATCCGCGTATACCAAGAGACATGCTCTTTTTCATCATTCTCTGAGTACATTCTGAAATCCTTTCTTCATTGCCTACTGTAAATACTATAGATACATCAAATTTCCTTCATCAAGGACATATTCTATCAAACACAACTTCATCAAGTAAGTTGTCATCATCTTCATCAAGTGGGTTTCCTTTCAAGTACAACACTCAACATCATATCATCAACAATCATCATATCACTTCAGATTTACATCATTTACTAAGTCCATCAAGTCAAGCATAACTTCATCAGGTGGAGTGCCATCAAGGACAATACATGTCAACAGTCGCACGTCTTCATCTTCATTCAGTGGGTTGCCATCAAGGACAACACTCTGCATCATATTTCCAACAATCTCCCCTTTTGGACTTGATGGCAACCACGATGGTGTTTGGTTACCACAGCAGATAGATACCATGTCACTCTCCCAAATATGTCACATCATTACCTTCTCTTTATTCAAACACCATGTCACTCTCCCCCTTTGACATCAAGGGCAAAGGGCGGAGCAAAAACCAACATTCTCCCCCTTTTCTCCTCATGTGGAAGAAACAGTCTGCAGATCTGATATGTGCTGAAGTGGCCAAGCTCCCCCTGAGTCCATGCTGAATCTCCAAACATATTTGTCAATGAAGTACATGACTCTATGAACTTCCTATCACCAAAGACTCATACTTACATCAAATATCCAACCAAGTGGATTTACATATAAGACTCAAATACCCAACCAAGTGGGTTTACAAAATTTGACTCAGCTACCCAACCAAGTGGGTTTACAAAAATGACAAGTCCTTACATGACTGAATATTACAATTTTTACATCATGGGTCTCAACAAGACCTTTTCACCAAAATATAAATGTGACCATTTATGACCAACACGAGAAAGTCCTCAAGAAAGAGAACATATTTCAGAACCATAATAATGCCAACACTGCATTATAGTCAGCAAAGCTAATGCTCCCCCTGAATCTGTGCAACCATGCATCCTTTTCATATGACTAAGGCTCCCCCTTAGTTTGTGCAACCTGAACATTTTCACCAACAAATCATCAAGGAATCTTCATCAAAACATTAGAAACAGATTTATGAGAACTGGAACACCACCAGAGATACCAAACAGCACTGCAGCTGTGCTGAAGAGAGCTGAACCAACCAAGAATTGTCAGAAACCAACCATACGCGGTTTTATGTGCAGTAACTAGCGTACATACGCGACTGTGTTTCAGGAAAACCGCGTATCCTAAGACACCTTCTAAATTTCAACCAGATCTGATTCTTTGTAAGGCAAAGACAGTGTTCAGCTTCTTTCTGAGATATTTGACTGCTTCCCTGGACTACAGATATAACAGAATAGTGTAGTTGTGTCTTCAAGCGTCATCCATTGGTTGTAGCATAAGCCCATTAGTAACTAGGCCTTCGGATCCTTTGCAGCATCAATACATTCTTTCCAAAAGAGATTATCATATCAGAACAGCATCTTCAGATATGTGTCAAGCAATCATCCATGTGGTCCAAAATCACCATGATCTTCAAGAGGTAACATGAAGTAACATATGTAGGCAATAGATCTCAACCATAGCAACCAAACTCTATATGATCTGAAACAAATGATATCCAACTCATCCACACAAAGATACTTATCAGCAACCAGGGCTCAAAATCTTATCATAATAATCCATGTACCAAATCATCATCATTTGAGCATGAGTATCATCAAGACCAAGGAATAAGCAGTCATATTTCCAACAATGCAACCATTAGAATTCAACCTGCTACTCCCCCTAAACCAGTGCTTCTTCCTTAACTTGTGCAATCTGAGACACCTTCAACAGCAAGTCATCAACAACAATCTCTGCATGATCTGTCCTCATCTCTGAACCATAAGACTTTCATCTCAACAATGAATGCTCTTCATCATAATGCAACCAGGCTTCATCCATAATCTTCAACACAAGAACCCATGCATCATTTCATTATCATGAGTATAACTAGAATGATGCTAACAGTGCAATCATCAGCAGTCAGACTGATGCTCCCCCTGGACCTCTGCTTCAGATCTTCAGTTATCAGACAAATTTTCTTATCATCAATGCATACGCGACTGCGTCTTCTGGAACTCGTGTGTATACGTGACTTTAGTTAATGGAACCTGCGTATGGAAAGTGAAGCATAGAAAATTTCCATCTTCCTTCATTTCTTCCTGAGCTTGTACCTCCTGTACCTGTCCTTTCCACATCAGATGCGCTGTCAGAAGTAAACATAGTAAAAATCAAATCAACCATGAGAGTCATCATGCAATTCTCCCCTTGTGACGATACATTACTAGATCTCATAATGTATCTCACATCATTCCTGCAGTCAATAAGAAAAGTCAGCTTCAGAAGCGGATGACTGCAGTAGGGTCAGAATTCCCTACGTTTCTGGTCGGTCCTCCTTCTTTTTCCAAATTTGCTTGAACTTTCTATTTGAGTGCTGGAAGTTATCCACTTTCCCAGATCTGTTCATCCTGCATTCCTTTTCTACCTGTCCATACTTATTACAAGCATAACATCTCATGTGGTCAGAAAAATAAGCATAAGAATCATAAAGAGTATTTCTAATCTTCCTCCTTTTGCAATCAGCTACTTTATGTCCATACATGTTACATGAGAAACAATATCCTCTGAAGAGACTAGAGTACCTTTCTGAGTAGGATCTGTTTGTTTGTGGCTGAAACAATCTAATTCTGCAATTTGCTGCAACATGCCCATAGTTATGACATATAAAGCATTCAACATTATTGAATGATTTCCTTAGAGAATTCATGACTGTTGGTTGACCTTTTGTTTCTTTCAACACTTCAGGTTTTGCATTGTCTTCCTTTGAATCATTAGCATTCCCTTGTGAACTAGATTCACCTTTAATGGTTACATGGAAACCAAGACCATGTTTGATAGCAGGAGACCTTTGATTACTCAGAATATTGTCCAAGATATTAGTACTATCATGAAACCTCAAAAGTTTAATCTTTTCTTCTAATTTACTTTTGAGAATGTTTACCTCAACCTCCAAGTCTTGACATTGCTTTGTCATGCTGTCTTCTTTCCTTCTTCCATCTTCTACTTGATCCTTCAGATTTAGGATTTCTTCTTTCAACCAATTTTTGTTTTCTTCACATGTTTGTTGCAGCTCTTCATTCTTCTTCTTCGATGCTTTGAGATCTTCTTTGAGAGATATGTTTTCAGCTTCAAGTCCAACATTCTTCTTATTTGATTTATCCAGGTCCTTTTTGAGGGAAATGATTTCTGCTTCAAGTCCTTCCTTTTTCTTATTTGATTCTTCAAGATCTGCTTGCAGAGAGATGAATTCGGCTTCATATTCCTTGTATGCTTCTTCTAAGGCAGACATGATTTTTGCTCCAAGTTCTTCATTTTTCCTATATGATTTTTCCAACTTTATTTTGAGAGCGAGGATTTCTTTTTCAAGCCCTCTTTGCAGAATTTCATGTATTTCTATCTGTTCCTTCATTCTAGAGATCATCTCCTTTTCGATAGAGCCTTTCTCTTTAATTTCTCTTTGTTGTTCTTCAATTTTGATCTTCAGAACTTCTTCTAGATCCATAACATTTCTTTCACCATCTTCATCATTGCATGCACAAGAAAGAGAGTCATTAGAACAATGATCAATACCTGTTTTATCTTCTTCATTTTCTGTTGCACATATTTTCTGAGACATCTCCTTGTTTTGAGTAGCCTTCTTCTTTTGCTTCTTTCCCATTGTGACGGATCTCCTTCAAGCGATCAAGCTTCTGCAGAAGGACCACGCTCTGATACCAATTGTTGGGAAAAATACTGAGAGGGGGGGGGTGAATCAGTATTTACTGCATATTCAAACTTTTTACTTTTTCATTCCTTAAAACCCATACGCTACTTTACTTCAGTAAACCAGCGTATATACGCGGATCCCATTTATGAAACTAGCGTATACACGGAGATTTAGATATGTCATTAAATCTTCACTTAAACCATTCCATCATTTATTCATCAGATATTCAATAAGCAGTAAACAGGTGCAGTAAGAACAGAATAAACCATCACACAAAGCATCACACATGAACACCAGGATTTTTAGGTGGAAACCCAAATCGGGAGAAAACCACCGCTGCAGTTGCTCGGCCTTCAATATTTTATTATAGAGAAAACATCTTACAACATATGTGCTGGCGCAGACTTGACCAGCACGCAGGCACCCACCTGCGCTCGTTTACCAGCCTCTCCTGGAAGGGAGCTCCAACCCCCTGACTCGTTTACCAGCCTCTCCTGGAAGGGAGCTACGACCCCCTGATCTCGTTTACCAGCCTCACCTGGAAGGGAGCTACAACCCACTGACTGAAGGCTACAACCTTCAGCACCACCTTGGACCACGTTTCATCAATTTTCACACTGGATCCAACAACTTCAATAGAACAACACTTGCAGGCCACATTTCATCATATTTTCATGCTGGACCCTTTCCATACTTTTAAAGCACAACCATGCATCATCAACGAGATACATATCAGCACGGATCGGATAACGCAAACACGACGAACGGCTCGGATATTTCCTTGCCCCGCCCAGGAAGACCAAACCTAGTTTGCATACCGCTCTTTTACTTCCAGCGATTTACGCGTATATCGCGCTCGAGTCACACAAACCGGCGCTTCACCTCAGTGTATATTTTATTGCGCATACGCGCTTTCTCTTCGCTGAAGCTGCGTATATACGCGCTTCCTGCGCGTCGAAGTAGCGTATAGATCTTCAATTATTCCAGAGCAGCATACTTCTTCAGATCAGATATTCAGTTCAGATTTACCCTTTCACTTCAGACAGATGTTCGCCTAGATGTTCGCCTCATCACAGATCTAGGCCTTCCATAAGCAGATCTAGTAAATACCAGTGCATTTCAGATCTAGATCCCCTTCTTCATCATTGGTGCATCATACACTCATATTTATCTTCAAGTGTTGCTTCTTTCCCATTGCGACGGATCTCCTTCAAGCGATCAAGCTTCTGCAGAAGGACCACGCTCTGATACCAATTGTTGGGAAAAATACTGAGAGGGGGGGGGTGAATCAGTATTTACTGCATATTCAAACTTTTTACTTTTTCATTCCTTAAAACCCATACGCTACTTTACTACAGTAAACCAGCGTATATACGCGGATCCAATTTATGAAACTAGCGTATACACAGAGATTTAGATATGTCATTAAATCTTCACTTAAACCATTCCATCATTTATTCATCAGATATTCAATAAGCAGTAAACAGGTGCAGTAAGAACAGAATAAACCATCACACAAAGCATCGCACATGAACACCAGGATTTTTAGGTGGAAACCCAAATCGGGAGAAAACCACCGCTGCAGTTGCTCAGCCTTCAATATTTTATTATAGAGAAAACATCTTACAACATATGTGCTGGCGCAGACTTGACCAGCACGCAGGCACCCACCTGCGCTCGTTTACCAGCCTCTCCTGGAAGGGAGCTACGACCCTCTGATCTCGTTTACCAGCCTCACCTGGAAGGGAGCTACAACCCCCCGATCTCGTTTACCAGCCTCACCTGGAAGGGAGCTACAACCCCCTGACTGAAGGCTACAACCCTCAGCACCACCTTGGACCACGTTTCATCAATTTTCACACCGGATCCAACAACTTCAATAGAACAACACTTGCATGCCACGTTTCATCATATTTTCAGACTGGACCCCTTCATACTTTAAGCACAACCATACATCATCAACATACATATCAACACACCTATCGTAGAAGATAAACACGTTATAATTTGAGCTGATATCATACCCTCGCTTTCATTTTTTCAAAGAACCCTAGTTTGCATAAAACTCTTCGCTCTTTTTACTCACCGATTTAGTATATACGCGCTTCCGACCACACAAACCGCGTATACCTCAAAGGTATATTTTATCACAAGATACGCGCTTTCTCTTCGCCGGTCGCGTATACGCGCTTCCTCCGCGTCGAAGCAGCGTATACCAATTATTCCGCAGCATACTCTTCGCATCGATATTCGCCCGATTTACCCTTTCACTCTTATGTATGTTCGCCTAGATGTTCGCTTCATCACAGATCTAGGCCTTCCATAAGCAGATCTAGTAAATACAAGTGCATTTCAGATCTAGATCCCCTTCTTCATCATCGGTGCATCATACACTCATATTTATCTTCAAGTGTAACCCTTTCCAATCAGATCTACTTCAGAGAGAAGTATTCATTCAAGCTCAGACATCTTGCACCCACCCTCTTGTTGTGCACAATGAATTTCTTCTCCTTTTATATGATTATCCTTTTTCAATACCATGAGCCCCTTTTTCAATACCATGGACCAAAACAATACCATAAGCCCAAAACTACTTGGACGGGGTCAATTAGGCGGATCATTACCCAATACTATGGGTCAATACCATGGTGGTTACCCTTGGATTTGCACTTTTTGAGCGCTTTAGCCCATACGCGACTTGTAACGTTCCATTCCGCGTGCATACGCGACTTCCCCTAGGCCAATCCGCGTATACCAAGAGACATGCTCTTTTTCATCATTCTCTGAGTACATTCTGAAATCCTTTCTTCATTGCCTTCTGTAGATACTGTAGATACATCAGATTTCCTTCATCAAGGACATATTCTATCAAACACAACTTCATCAAGTAAGTTGTCATCATCTTCATCAAGTGGGTTTCCTTTCAAGCACAACACTCAACATCATATCATCAACAATCATCATATCACTTCAGATTTACATCATTTAACAAGTCCATCAAGTCAAGCATAACTTCATCAGGTGGAGTGCCATCAAGGACAATACATGTCAACAGTCGCACGTC
The DNA here is from genome assembly GCA_034641835.2 of Pinus albicaulis. Taxonomy (NCBI): domain Eukaryota; kingdom Viridiplantae; phylum Streptophyta; class Pinopsida; order Pinales; family Pinaceae; genus Pinus; species Pinus albicaulis. The sequence goes on along the minus strand of CM076571.1, from coordinate 367,792,410 downwards.
TTCATCTTCATTCAGTGGGTTGCCATCAAGGACAACACTCTGCATCATATTTCCAACACTCTTGGGAGTCATGGGCCGCAAATATGAATTAAGAAAATACATGCAACCATAAAATGAAATTTGATTCTCATAAGCATGCATCTTACCCAAAGTCTCCAACATATGATAGTTTCCCGCTTGGGAAGAGATGACATTGATGCACAAGGTTGAGGGAACACTTTTCTCTTCTGCTCATCATGGGAACTCCTTGGTGGAATTCCTTCAAATAAGGAGACATCAAGGCATAGATCATGAGAAGATGTAGGGACTAATATGCCCTTTTTTTTCTTTCATTGATCTTTCAGCCTTCTTTGTTTCTCCAACCCTTGGAACATAGAAGGGTGTATGCTCTTCTTCTTGAGATGCTCTTCCTCCTCTATTCCTCCTTCTACCTTCAAGATCTCACCACTTTTTAATGAAGAATGTTGTGTAACCAGCTCCAAAAAAATAAGAAAAGAGATATCAACGCCTTATAAATGAGCCACTTCGAGGGGGAAACCTCCAATACATTACATAAATGAACAATTCTTGGATGATACAATTTACAAAACCTCCTTTCTATATATAGGAGTCCATGGGGCCATAATGTAATCCTAGTGGGCCACAATGTAATCCTACCGACCTAACAATAATAATTTAAGGGCACAATAATAACAAAATGGGGGTTACAAGGGTACAATAATAACAATAAGGGGGTTACACTAACAACAATAAGGGACTATACTAGTAATAGAGGGACCTAACATGCCCCTCTCCTTCAAAAAAGTGTTGTCCTCAATGCTTGAGTAGCTCTGGGTGCTTCTGTATAAAATTCTCATCCTCCCATGTAGAATCTTCAGTGGGTAAGTTCTTCCACTTGATGAGATACTCTGAAATTGATCGATTCCGTAGTTTTCGAGTTCTTCTTTCCGTGACCGCTTCAGGTTCCAATATGATTTTTCCTTCCTCATCAAGTTCTGGTAATATTGTTTGAACTGGAATATTTTCACCGATAACCTTCTTTAAGCACGAAACATGGAAAATTGGATGTACTCGCGAAGAAGCAGGAAGCTCCAATTTGTATGCCATAGTACCAATCTTTTGCAACACCTCGTAAGGACCATAGTACTTTGGCGATAATTTATTATCCTTCTTAGCTTGCTTGAGGGACATTTGTTTGTATGGTTGTAGCCGTAAAAATACCCAATCTCCTACATCAAACCTTCTCTCGCTGCGATGTTGATCTGCCTGTTGTTTCATTCGATTTTGTGCCAAATTCAGGTTATCCTTTAAGAGTTGGAGAACTTCTTGCTGATGCTCGATGTGATCTTCCACTGCTTGAACCTTCTAATTTTCCCTTAAAGATGATGTGATTGATGGTGGATGATATCCATAAAGTGCCATAAATGGGGTCATTTTTGCTGCAGTATGGAAGGAAGTGTTATACCACCATTCAGCGAGAGGTAACCACTTGACCCATTGTGTTTGTTTATCAGATACAAAACAACGAAGATATCCTTCCAAACATTTATTTACTATCTCAGTTTGACCATCAGATCGAGGATGATAAGATGAGCTATGAGCTAATTGAGTACCCAAACAAGAAAATAACTCCGTCCAAAAATTTCCAGTAAAAATGGGATCTCCGTCGCTCACAATAACCCTTGGGCTTCCATGTAGCTTTTGAATTCTATCCATAAATGTAGTAGCAATTGTACTTGCTTTAAATGGATGAGATAATGCACAAAAGTGTGCATACTTGGTAATTCTATCAACTACCACCATGATGACACTCTTTCCTTCAGACTTAGGTAAACCTGTGATAAAATCCATTGAAATCTCCTCCCAACGTTGACTTGGAATGGATAAAGGTTGTAGAAGTCCCGGGGTCTTAATTGTTTCCACTTTATTCTGCTGGCAAACCAAACATTCCGCCACAAAATTTTGAATATCAAATTTAAGGCCATCCCAAAAAAATTCTTTCTTCACCATGTGGTAAGTTTTTAAAAATCCTGAGTGTCCTCCTAAAGGAGAAGTGTGCAATTCCAGAAGAATTTTTTGTTTTAGTTGGGAATTCTTACAAAGATATAAGATATCTTTGTACCATAAGGAATCATTTTTCCAACTAAATGTATCAGATGTACTAGGATCTTGCTACAACTTTTGAATGTGTGTCCATACATCTTTGTCCTTCTTCCATTCATCTCTTGCTTCGTTATCCAATCTGGTTGGATAATAGAAATGGCACAAAGCAATGCTTCCACCTCTTCATTCTTTCTTGAGAGTGCATTTGCAACAACATTAAGCTTTCCTTTTTTGTAGATTATTTAAAATTCATAACCCAACATCTTTGTGACCCATTTTTGCTTCTCTTCTGACAATAGTCTTTGTTCCAAAAAGTGTTTAAGACTATCATGATCAGTTTTTACCTTGAAGTGTCTTCCCATTAGGTAAGTTCGCCATTTCTTTAGTTCATGTAGTATTGCTAACATTTCCTTCTCATAAATAGGTTTCTGTAAATACTTTCCTTTGATTGGACGACTTTCAAAAGCAATGGGTCTTCCTTCCTGCATTAAAACCGCACCAATTCCATTTCCTGAGGTATCACATTCCACAATAAAGGTTTTTGTGAAGTCTGGCGTAGCTAAGACTGGTGCTAGGCACATTGCCTCTTTAAGACGTTCAAAGGCCTTAGTTGCTTCAGGAGTCCATGAAAATGCATCTTTCTTCAATAATGTTGTTAGAGGTGTTGCTATTCTCCCATAATTCTTAACAAACTTGCGATAATACCCTTTTAACCCGAGAAATCCTCGCAACTGCTTTATGTTTGTGGGGACTTTCCATTCCTTAATGGCTTTAATTTTGTTAGGGTCTATTTTAACACCCTCATGAGATACAATATGACCCAGATATTCCACCTCTTGTACTCCAAAGAAACATTTGGATTTTTTTGCATATAATTGTTTCTCCTGCAATAGTTTGAGCACCCTGTCAACATGTTCAACATGATCCTTCCAAGACCCGTTGTAGATTAGTATATCATCAAAAAATACTAGCACAAATTTTCTAAGGAAGGGTTTGAAAATGGAATTCATCAACCCTTGAAATGTAGAAGGTGCATTGGTAAGGCCAAAAGGCATGACCAAAAATTCATAATGACCCTCATGAGTTCGAAATGCTATTTTTGGAGTATCTTCAGTCTTCATTCTAATTTGATGATATCCTCAACGAAGATCCAACTTGGTAAAATAAATTGCTCCATGTAATTCATCCAATAATTCATCAATCACAGGAATGGGAAATTTATCTTTAATGGTGAGCTTATTGAGCTCCCTATAATCCGGACACATTCGCCATGATCCATCCTTCTTGTGTACCAATACTACAGGAGCAGAGAAAGAACTTTGACTAGGTTGAATTATACCCGCATCTAACATTTCTGCAATCATACGTTCAATTTCGCTCTTTTGGAAGTAAGGATATCTATAAGGCCTGATGTTTGGAGGAACACTTCCTGGAATCAAATGAATAGCATGATCATGATCACGAATAGGTGGGAGTACTTTGGGAGTTTCAAACACCTTAGAATGATTGTCCAAGACTTGTTGGAGATCTGCAGAAATAGATGATTTTGATGTCGGAACTTCTAGTGAGCATAATTGTGCAATTACGCCTCGTTGTTATTTCTTTAGAAGCTTTGTCATGACATTAGAGCTTATTATCCTTCCCCGCTTCCCTTCAATACCCCGTAATTCGACTTCCTTTCCTTCTGAAAAAAATTTCAAGAAAAGTTCTTGAAAATTAAAAGCTACCGTCCCCAAAGATTGTAACCGTTGTACTCCTAGTACAACATCAGCACCTCCCATAGGAATGGCAAGCATTGGACTAGTCAATACATATTCCCCCATGGTTAGCTTGATATTATGGCATTTTCCAGAGCAATTTATAGTTCCTCAATTTGCAACCATCACTTGACATTCTGGTGCTGGGTATAGGAAACAATTTAATTCCTTGGCTACCTTACAATGAATAAAATTATGGGTGCTACCTTAATCAATCAACACTATTACCTTTCTCTTCTTGATTTGTCCTTTTATCTTGAGAGTTTGAGGAGTGGTAATTCCTGCCAGTGCATTACACGATATGGTTGGATTCATTTCTTCCTCTTCTGGGGTTGGTTCCTGGTGTATATCCTCTTCTTGTTCATTTTCTTCTTCCTCTTCACAATCTATGTAAAATAATTTCTTCTCAGCACACTTATGACCTTTAGTGTATTTTCTATCACAACCGTAGCAAAGCCCTTTTGCTCTTTTTTCTTCCAATTGTTGTGGTGTCAACCTTGTAGGTTGTGGAAATCTAGGCGTAGCAACACTTCCTTCTTTATAGAATTGAGTGGTAGGCTTCCTTGCCGCCATAATTTTACATTCAACTTTTCTTGCCAACCTGAATGCCTTCTCCAATGAATCAGGTTCCAAAACGCGAACTTCATGTTGGATGTTATCCTTTAAAGTGCCTATGAAGAGGTCAATCCTGTGTTCCTCCGGAATATCAGTTACCCTTATATTCAATTTTTGGAAGTCCTCAATGTGTCGCCCCACTAAACCCTTTTGTTTGAGATTTATCAATTGGCTAAAGAAGGTGTTGCTCTTTGTATCCTCATAATGTGCTATCATTTCCTCTGTAAAAATTGACCAAGTGATAATTTTTTTATGGGAGCAAAGCCATCGATACCATACAAATGTATTTTGTTCTAAATGTAAAGTTGCAATGCGTACCTTTTGTGTGTTTTGCACATTATGGAGATAAAAATATTGCTCCATCTGTAGTATCCATGTTACAGGATCCTTTCCATCAAACTTCCTTATATCCATTTTTGGAATATGGTGGTTCTTCCCGCCAACATTAGAGTTTATGAAATCGCGATTAACATTTATTTTGTTCTCATCATGAGGTTCTTCTACTATCTTTTCACCATTAGGAAACATTTCTTGTATCAACTTGGTCAAACCTTTGATGTCTGCTTTTAGATCATTCTTCATGTTTTTCATGTTGTTTTCCATGTTGTCTTTCATTTCATCCATCTTAGCTTCCATGCCAGCTTCCATGCCATCCATCTTAGCTTCCACGCCTTTCTTCAAAACTTCCATTTCATTTTTTTTTGCTCTTTGCGAGAGTGAAATTTGTTGCACTTGCTCTTGTAATTTTGATAGATCATGTTGCAATTCTTCATCTTCATGAGTCATAGTAGACCCTTTTGAAAGCTTAATGGGTGTCGAATTATTTTTATGGGGCATATTTTAGAACCCAATACTGATATTTATTCTACAATATGCCCTTGGAATCAATTTAAATTGATTCTTCAAACAAGAATTATGCAATTCAGAAAAAAAATACACACCTTTTTCTTGAGTTTGAGGAGCTCAATATTGAAATTGGATTATCTCTGTGATTGCAGCACTTCAATATTTGAATTTCAATACCAACGTAGCCCTATGAATTATCTTTCGAATGCCACAGGTCTGACCTAATTTGGATTCTCCAAGACAAATTTGTGTCCAATCTCCCACAATGACCTAATTATGGACTGGTTCAGTAGAGCGAACTTGTACGACTTGCCACGTGTCACACAGTTTTGTCCTTCACCTATGAAATTGATATCCAAGAAACTACAGTCTGTGTACTTGCGACCAATATTTACGGCACTCCAATCCCATGCTCAAAGGGAGAGTTATTTAACTTTTCCCACGATCACCTCTTTGAGATGAAATTCGGGAGCTCGAAAAAGCACTACCTTCCACAGATCATATCTCCAAAAATATTTCGAACCAAGCTCTAAAGGTTTTCAAAGATTTTCCTTAGTATTTCAGCTTCACACCTAAAAAAATTTAGATTCTGAACCTTCTTAGAAAAATATTTATAGTGCAAATGCCATGATGACATGTTTAGGAGCCTGAAAAAGATCTAACCTCCATGTATCATATTCCTCCAAGCATTGCGAACCGAAGCTCTCTGGGAAAATTTTTAGAAATATTCTCAGGATTTCGGCTTCGCACCCTAAAAATTTCATCTTCTGAAACTTCGTAGAAAAAAAGTTATAGCGAAAATTCCACGATGACCTGTTTGGAGCAGCGAAACCCTAGAATCCAAAGCTCTGATACCAAATGTTGAGTAACCAGCTCCAAAAATAGAAGAAGAAAGATATCAACGCCTTAGAAATAAGCCACTTCGAGGGGGCAACCTCCAATACATTACATAAATGAACAATTCTTGGATGATACAATTTACAAAACCTCCTTTCTATATATAGGAGTCCATGGGGCCATAATGTAATCCTAGTGGGCCACAATGTAATCCTAGCCGACCGAACAATAATAATTTAAGGGCACAATAATAATAAAATGGGGGTTACAAGGGTACAATAATAACAATAAGGGGGTTACACTAACAACAATAAGGGACTATACTAGTAATATAGGGACCTAATAATGATACATGATGCCCATGCATGGTGCCAAGAGCTTGATGTGTGAGACCTTTTTGGAACTCCTTGCAAGAATGAAGTAGTTTCCCTCCTTGGAGCAAGTGATCCATTATCCTCTTCATGAGGTATTTGAGGTGCCTTTGTTGTGACTGCATTAGTACCTCCTGCCTTCTCCCCTTCTTCAAAACTGAAATTGTTTCAACATCAACAAGAGACCTTAGATCTTGGTCATCTTTTGAAGGAGAAACCTTCATGCTTCCCTTTTGAGAAGAGGATCCTTCACCCAAAGGAGATCTGGCCCTTGGCAATGCATCCAACAAACTCACTACTTCTTTCTTCCTCTTCATGAAGAAGTCACTAACAGAACACTGAGGCTTAAGTGATATGGCTGAGTGCACATATCCATGAGATGAGGATTCAAAATGTTCCTCATGTATAGATCTCAGAGATCTGATCGAAAGATCTTCTTGTTCTTGAAACTTCCTGGATTTTTCACTGCTTCTGCTTTCTTCTTCTTGTACAATCTCTTCACTGGATCTGAATATTGATGAGAGTAAACCCATCTCCTTCAACTTTCTGCTCTCTGTTTTGCTTCT